>CM053509.1:99199012-99245212 GCA_028627145.1 Eidolon dupreanum | reverse complement strand
TGGATATGTTCATTATCTTGACTGTGGTAAGTTTCATGAGTATACACACATGTTGAACCATACCTAAAAATGTGTGCATTTTAAATATGTGCAGCTTAATATACATAAATGATATTTCATTAAAACTAATTTAAAAAACGGATGGAATGTAAATATAAAATTTTATCTAACAATCTCTTTGGAGATAAATCTCTTCTATCAGTAGTAATTGATAAAGAAAAACTGTCCCAAACATGGTCAGCGACAGAACTTTCTTGAGCAGAGAAGCTCTCATTCTTCTTCTAGGAAGAAATTTATAATCCTGGTAACATGCTTAAGCAATTCCTAGTACTCTTTAAAAATAAATGTAGTAAAGTTGCTTCTGAAAATAATTAGCCCCTCATTGGCTATTAGTCGGGTGACTTATGTTCTTTAGCTAAATATTCTTTTTTCTTGTATCTAGATAGTGATAATTATCTAATCAATCCTTTTACTTTAAAAGTATCTTTACTGAGAAAGAATATTTTTCAATTGGCTAACTTATTCTCACCTTTGCAGATTTTGAAATAAAACTGTGACATAGGCTGATAACAAATGTGCCTAATTCTTAATTTTTAAATAGTGAATCATGTAAATAAAGATGAGAAGGAGGGAAGGAGGTGAGGGGGAGAGGGAAATAGAGAGTGGTCCAAAGGAAATGATTCACAGAAATTGAATGATTAAAATTTTGAGGAGCAAAAAAAAAAAAAAAAAAATTAAATTAAACTCAAAAAAATTAAAGTGAATGATTAGGTACTAGATTTTGAAATTAATGGTAAACTTGCAGGGTAGCTGAGTAAGAGGATTACAGTGACAAACTTATTAACATGCATAGAGTACTGTGTAGTATTATGTTTTATTTTGATTAAGAGACTTTGTAGTATTTACAGAATTATTAGGTTGAGCTCAACTTTCACCAAAAATGTGTTTCCGTCTTTACACAAGATGGAGTGCAATTACCAAAGTTCTGAGAAAAACTTTAATAGTTTTACTAGCAAGTAGTAATGTGAAATAAACTCAAAAGTGGCTTATTACAGTTGCTGTTTCCACTTGAAATAACCACTTATATTACTTTCATCCCATAGGAGATTTCACAATGGAAGAAATCACCTTGTGCCTTTACGCTTAATCAGAGCTCTGCTGTATCAAGAAGAAAGAAAAATCTGACCTTCTTGCTTTTAATGACCCAAAGAAGTTATCTATTACATTAAATGCCATGACAACCCACAAAATATAAAGGATTTAGGGCAGAGACAGTATATCATCCCAGCTTTTTACACAAACTAATTAATAGTCCAGGTACCAAGAAAATACCAACAGAGAATAATCCTGACACTTGTTCCAAGGACTGATGAAGAAACTATGCCGAGTGAAAGTTTAATAACTAATTTCCTATTGCACAGTCAGTTTCCTAACGAGACCACATAATTACAAGTGAGAAGATTCATATCCTTGGCTAATACATAATTATATCTGGAAGCATAACTACTAAATTAGGAAATTATATCATTTCAAGAGGATGCTCTTCGCACACAAACTAGGTATATATTTAAAAAGGGTGACTCTGGCCTCCTGTTTACATATTTACAATCATAGGTACAATTCGAGGAAGATCCAAAAGGCCCAGTAAAAGAGTTTTTGTACTTTGTGGAAGAATAATTCAGTCAACAAGACAATATACAATATTTTGTGAAGGAAGCTTTTACTAAGTTTCGGTTTTAAAGCATTCATTAATTTTGGGGAAGAGTTGAAAATATTAATTTTTTTAAAGGATGATTCAAATTCCTGAAGTTGCACATGTAAAGATTAGAAGAAATGGAAATCTGTCAAACTTTGCCATCATCGTCTTTAAGGCGTCCCATTCCTAGATTGTCAGGCAGAGAGTCTGTGTGCTCTCAGAAACATTTTCAAACAGTTTCTATCTCAAATTCTATTTTGAAGAAAGTTGCTTCTCAAATTCAAGCCTTTAAATGAATTCAGCGTTAAGTAATAAATGCTTTCCTGAATGTAAAGTGAGAACTAGGAGAATGTGAGGAGTGCCAACGAATATTAACTACAAGTCCAATTCCTATTATCAGTCAGCATGATAGTACTCTCTCTGTGCATGTGAATAGTTCTTATTTGAAGAGGGTCTTAAAATGTGCATAGAAAGCCTCAGGTGCTGAACACCTTGAGAACTCCAGACTTTGTGACCAGTGAGAACCGACTTTTAATCTTGTTAAGTCCTATAATAAGACTGTAGCATAAAATCCACACTTGAATACAGCTAGTTCCATGGCTATGGTGAGCAAAAAGTTGATCACTAAATCTCCAAATCTTCCAACTTGAAACTGAAAACAAAGTTTTAGAAATCAGAGTGACTAAATTTTAGAACACTAACGAAACCTAAACATATATTCTAACTCCTCCTTTCATTTTTCTCCTAGTCCTTTTTCAGGAAGTAATTGAGCACTTTGTACATTCGAGGCACTGAGTTAATTTTACAAATAAAGAAACTACATCCAAAAAGATAAAATGGTTTTTCCAAAGCGATTTATCTGAGCTGGGTTTTTTTTTCATCATCATCACAAAATCAGTCTCTACAGTCCATTGCTCTTTGGCTGTGTCAATGATAAATTACATTAAAAATTAGAATTTGTAAAATAGAAATCAATGGCAAAGGTTTAAATATGAGAAAATATTAGGAGACTAAATACTTTATGATATTTTAATAATCCCCAAATTACCAGTGGGACACAATCAGAGATAGATCAATAGAGATATATCCTTGGTCTGATGTAGTGAGGCTTTTCAGAGGACAAAAATTTGTTCCCTGTGCCTCCTATAGTTTTGGAATCCTTCTAGCTGGCAGCTGTTTTTTTTCTGAAGAGCTGTAAACTATTTCACTCATTTGAAAACATTATATTGCTATTGCCTAGATTTAATTAAAAGAAGATGGAATGATTAATTTAATTTAATGTAGCAAGTATTGGTTGGATTATTTACTGGTTTAGATTATCTCATCAATATTATGCAAGTGGAATGTGTCACTCCCCAGGGTGCACAAGAACACCTTCTGGAGATCAATCAGCAAGAAAATTTCAGAACTTTCATATTTTTTGTTTTATTCTTTTCTAATTCCTATTTTATATATGTTTGTTAGAGTAAAAACTATGAATATCAGCTTCCAATTACATTTTTCTCTTTATAGGGTGTAATAAAGATATATGATTCATAAAGATGCAGAGTAGTTGATGGGTTAAGAGCATAAGTTCCAGGGCCAGATTGAGTTTAAAATGGCTCTAATACTTTCCATGTACCTAAGTGATTGTTGGTCAAGTTTCTAAACCCTCTTTTATTTATTTTTTTGCCTGAAGTTTCTCATCTATAAATTCAGATGATAATAAATAACAGTATTACTCAATTTATAGGATTGCCATAAAGTTTAAGTGAGCAAATATACATGAAGCACTTAGTATAGGACTTGGCATATAATAAATACCTGATAAATGTTAGCTATAACAATAATTATTACATGTATATATTTTGAAAATAATATATTTAAAAATTTTTGATAAAGGCACATAAATACATAGAGAGAGGCAGAACAGATAAGGCAATATGTATTTATATAAAAATTGAACATCTACTATGTATGTAAGATCTATGTTAGAATTTGAGGGGTTCAATTTAAAGGGACACAAACCCTGTCTTTGGGGGTTTCAGGTCTTGTAGGAATCAAAAATAGTGTCCTAAGACTTAAGCAAGAATCTTATAAAAATGACTAAAAAAAGTTACCACTTAAGTGTGTTGTTTTGTAATTTAATTTTATTTGTTGAAACTTTTCAGATCATTGTTAGAAAGGAAAATATGTACAAGAGCTAAAAGTAGAGTTGTTCTCGGTGAAATAAGATTGAGGTAGGCCATGAGAGTTCTATGAAACATAATTTGAAATTTGAATAGCATGAGGTTGAAATTTTAATGGATCGAATGGCTATTTCATTACTTTGAAAGCCAGAATTAAAAAAAAAAAAAAGATATTTTCAATGGGCACTAATTTTATTTGCCTCTTCCCTCTTCTGCTGTCCTTATTCACATAAAAGTACGTTGATGGTAGAAATGAAATATTGTATTAATTCATACACAGTACAAGAACAGTGAGCTGTGTTAGCAATTACTGACTTTCAAAGGCTCCCAGTCTGCTAATTTAAGTCACACTTTTGTCTGTCACATTGAGTATGGCCCAAATTTTAGAGCCTCAATAATGCAGTCCAGTCAAATCCAGCTTTTGCCTTTTGTTGGAACTAAGCATATCAAAACAAAGAGAGATAAAGAGGTGGCTTGGATGGCAATTCTCTCAGACATCTGTGCAATGAGTTACATCAAAAGAACATCAGCAAGTAATACACATGCTGAGGCCATACAAGAAGAACTGAGTTGAAACAGGTACCTGGCTCTTTATCCCGCCAGGATTCTCATGTTCTTTCAAGGTCGCTGAGTTAATACCAGGCTACAACCAGATTAATTTGATTCACAGTTGTAACAACAAAGACCCAAAGCACTTCTATCCTCATAAACACCTAAGAGATGCAAAAGATAAAATTTAAAAATTTTTTCTGTTTCTCAGGACACTATAAATTGAGTCGAAACTCTGTGTTGCAAATTAGCACTTAAAAGTTAGATGCAGAGCACAAACATCAAATTATGCAAATATTTCTATTTACATTATTGATTTATTCATGAGGATGTATCATATTGTTTAAATCTCCAAATTTCTTTCTTGGAGGAGGAAATCAGTTTGTGAGGTTTGTACCGTGTTGGCACAGTAACTCTGGGAGTTGGACATTATTTTTACCAATTTCAAAGAGGATAAATGGCATGCCCAAAGTCATAGAACTTGCAACTGTAAGCAGTAGAGTATGACACTTCTTAGGCTGAAGTGAGAGCTTATGCTCTTCCACATCTATAGTAAAAATTGTCTGTTTAGATAACAAGCTTCAAAGGGCAAAAGACTGACTATTCTATTGATGGGATTCTGCCGGACATTGTCAATCACTTGGTTTTTAATTAGTAGGTGTGTCCTACTAAGGAGATCCCAACTTTTGAAAACATGATCTCATAAAATGTTACATTTGGAAATGTTCATGTTATTAAAATTGTAATAGTAAAAAAACCATCATTTCTTGAGTGCTCTCTCTAGGCTAGGCACTGTTCCAAGCAAACACTTAAGAAAGCATTATTTCATTTAGTCCTTATAATAACCCTCATTATTTTCCACCTTTTACAAATCAAAAACCGAAGCTTAAAGAAGTTCAGCTGCTTGCCATGCTCAGTGAATGGAAGAGGCAGCCTTAGAATTAAGGGCTGAGTTAAAAGCTTGTTTCTTTAATTAATAATTTAAAACACGTTAAAGCGAGTGACAATTTACAGATTGTAGTTTTTAGTAATAATCAGAAAGTATTAACTGTCCAACAGACAGAGGGAGAAGAATCATATAAATCAAGAGTCAAGAAGTACAGATGAATTCAAATTTAACATAACACAATGAACAATGGAAAATTATGGCTTCCATATAGATTTCAAAAGTAACAGGGATGGCCAAACACACTTGACTTGTGCTCCTTTTCTCCTCCATTTTCAAAGCCAGCAATGTGAGTTCAATCCTTCTCATGCTTCAAATCCCTCCTCCTTCTTCCATCTCTCATCTCTCTCTTTACTACAGCTGAGAAACGGTCTCCCCTTTTAAGGTTTTATGATTAGATTGGACCTACTCAGATCATCCAGTGCACAATCTCTTCATCTTAAGGTTTATAATCTTAATATTTGCAAAGTTGCTTTGCCATGTAAGGTAAAATATTCACAGGATCCAGGGATTAGTGTGTGGAAGGTGGAAGTGGGGTCATTTTTCTGTCTCCGACAATACCTATTCATTAATATAATGAAGTAAATAACTGATAATGTGTAATAAGGATCGATCTCACATTACTATGCTAAATGCTACATACAGCATGATTTCATTTATATGCTATTGGGAAAAGGCAAAACTATAGAGATTAGAAAACAGATCAGTGGTTTCCAGGGACTGAGGATGAGAGGAGGATGTAGAGCAATGGAGACATTAAAATTTTTTTTTTGTGTGGTAATGGTTATACTACTATATACATTAGTCAAAATTTATAGAACTAAACTCTAAAAAAATGAATTTTATTGTGAGTAAATTTACTATGTGCACTAAACCCAATACCAAAAAAAAAAAAAAAGATTAAAAAAGAGAAAAAGTACTAGTGGTTCACTGAATCGCCTTGAATCTCAAGACGCGAAAATTTGAAAACTAAAGGGCATAAAAGGAGGCCTTCTTAATTTGGTGAGATTATGTCCCTAATTTTCTGAGATTTTCATGATTTCAAAATTCTCCTGAATGTTTTCTGATTTCAAATAATTTTCCTAATTTCAAGTATTGTTCCTGTGGAACTCCAAATATGTCAATATTTTAGGAGTCAAAAAATACTTCTTACACACAAGGAAAATCCTATCACATATCAGTTGTTTCAGTTTTTCATTAGAAACATACTTGCCATTGTTCTCACAGGTCATATAGCCTATTCCCATAATTTTAAAGAAAAATAAACCAGAAAGGTAGAGTAATTTGCTGGAGGTCACATATCTCACTCAATAGTATGAGAACCAGGAGTAGAATTCGGGTTTCTCAGCTCCAGTCCAACACTCCATCAGTGAATTGAAGGATTCCTATGAATCTAAGGGAAACTATCATTGTTTCTGTCAATCCCTATGCTTAAGCATTAATGAGACACCTGTGCGAACCCCATTGTGAATGGCTCTGAAGTTAGCACGCACAACTAGAAACAATTTTATCATTTCAATCTACTTTTCCAGATGTATATACTGGTTGTGGACCCTGGAAGAATAAAATTATACAGAATTAGATTTAGAAATTGGTCAAAAACCAGATGCCTTTCAGTGTTGGCTTTACCAATGTGTTCTAGAAATGGGGAAGGTAACTTTGGCACAAGGCACAGAAATGGAAAAGAAGAGCCAGTAATACATTGCACAGTTTAATGAGCAGAGCCAGATAACTCTCTGTGAATGACAGCTTCATTCTCTTCAAAAGATCTCTTTTCAAAGATGCAATTCAACAGAGGACTCTCAATCCAGACTGAGAATAGGGTTTGTTTACCTGCCAAGTACGTCTCACATCTGTTTCCCTTCTGTTGCTTTCTTGTTGTTAAAAAGCCCTGTTTTCACTATGGCAGGACATTGAAACTCAGGGAGTACTTTCAGCTATCTCCAAGAAACAAACAGATTCCTATAGAACAGAATTATAGTATGATTTGATTGACAGCATCGATTATGGCACGTACTTTGTCTAGCAGCTGCTAGCCAGCAGCGTAAAGGACAGCTCACATTTCTCAGGATGAATAAGTTTAGGTTGCTTTAATTTTTGTAACTTTAAAACAGTTTTAATAATAAGAAATTCATGCATTTGCACCCATTCACACCCTTCTTCCATTAAAACTAAAACACTCACTTTGATTAAAGGAATGCTTAATGAAGAGTTGAACGTGAACTGTTCCATGTATTTTTTTTATATATATCGTGAGAAAATATCCAAACAAATTGCCCACTGAAATTTAAGAATCAAGAAGCCTGAGGTCTGCTTGGGAAGTGAGACATGTGGCAAACATGTTGTCCCAGAAAAGCTATAGAGATATTTCAGCCCACAAAGTCTAATTTGTTATATGTAAAGAAAACTAACTGCTGATAGACCAGCAGAAAACTACATGAAAGACTTGCAGAAGCTAGTGTGATGAAGATTGAAATTTAGGAAACATGAGTTCAAGTTCAGTTTTATCATTAATCATAACTATTATCAATGGCTTACTACATGCCAGGGTATTTATTAGCTAAAGCTCTGGTTGCAAGCAACTGAAACTGTCACTATCTAAAGAGACTGTAATGGAACTGTATTAGATGCTTATTGACTCAATAGGAAGAATGGAGAAACATATTTCAAAATAGGTAAAAGCTATGGATAGGGCCAGGAAGTTGAAACTTCAGGAAGTGTCCATTCAATATGAACAGACACAGATCATTTTCAATTTCATTGTCAATCTGCTTCATATTCAATTTGCATATCAGATGCATATGCTCAATTCATCTTAGGACATGTCCTGGGTTGAGGGAAAGTCAGGGACCACCCAAATACTTTCACCAAAGAAGAATTTCCCCAAAGGAATTCCAGTTGATGTTATGATGAGTAAACAAAAAACAAAAACTTAAATCCAATGCCTACTCCTTCACACATCCATCAATGAGATTTATTTTGCGATTAAAATTAAATAACATCATTCCAATAGCTTTCCATTTGACTTAGAATAATCCAAATTACTTATTAAGCATCCTCTCTAATTTTGTCTTCCAGCATTTTCCTCTTGGCACACTGAACTTGAGACAAACTGTGATTTTGCTCTTCTGTAGAACATATCAGGTTTATCTCAGTCTTGGGCCTCTCTATCACTGTTCCATTTCCTGGAATGTTTATTCTTCCTTACTTTTCATGGATGAATCCTTCTTATCATTTGGACCTCAACTCAAATGTTCTCTCCTCAAAGAAGTCTTCCTTTATCACCCCACCTAAAATTAACCAGTGCCTTTTTATCATATCATATCATACTATTTTTATTCACTGCTTTAAACAACACACGTATCATCTGTTTCTCCAACTAAATCATATGATTCCATGAGAGTAAGGAAATTCTTTGAGTACTAGACAGTTTCTAGACATACCAAACACTCAGAAAATATTCATTGGATGAATAACTCTCACAGTAACCCTATGCAACAGGCATTACTATTTCCATTTTTAGAAGACAGCACTGAATTTAATAAAAGTTAAGAAATTTACGTGTCAGGAATTTATATGTGGCATAATTCAAAGTCAGATCTGTTTATCTGGATCCAACGCTTGGATCTTTCATGCTAACATATATTCCTTCTCTACTATTTGCTATGTGACTTGAGATGAGTAACTAGACAAAAATAATTTTCTAATTTTCTAGTAGTACAATTTTTCTTTCTCTCTAAATAAAATTGTATGTACAATGTCAACAAATTGGTCATTTCATATGTTCAAAGATATACTATTTATGTACTATGAAATCGATTAGTGAAAATAATAAGGTTCTGACAAATATGCATTTTAATAACTTATTTTGACTGAATGTGTTAAGAAAATTGCCATTTATGCATATACAATGGCAAATAGTAAGCTTTTTAAAACTGACCTCCTTAGAATCTCAGGATACTAATTGATCGAAGATATGACAGGAAAAGCTTTACTCTAATTGTACCTTGAGGGGAGTTAACATGGAAGCATATGCTCATGTAGTGTTGATCCCGAATGCATTAAAATCTGATGTATAACACCATCCATAGAGTGAGTTGTTTATTATCACATCTTCTAAAATATAGTTTTACAAGCTATATACGTAAAGAAAAATTTGTGGAATTCCTGAAACATCCTCAAGGAAATTACAATTTAAAATCAGTGGGCCAATTGTTATCCCGGATTACCTACAATTCTTACACTCTGTAGGTAAATTCCATGTCTTTTGCTATAACTAAATTCACTTTGATAAAAGAACAAAAGAAGCAAGCCCAAAAGACCCAAAGTAGTCTTAAAACAAGATGTAAATACTCAAGAGCAGCTTCAAAGCAAATATGCTTTCAGAGAACTGTGGCAGGGTGGTAACCAGTCTCAATTAATCACCATTATCTGCTTTAAAAAACAGAAGGCTAATAGCACCATTTATCAGAATAAGAGGGTACAAAGGAATAATCAAATGCATGATTTGTAAAGAAGCTGATGGAAATAATCTATTGATAGTAGATTAAAGCATATTGATATATATATGTAAAAGCTACCCCTAAAATACTAATAGGTGATGAAAGCAGACAGGTTAATGAAAAAACCAAGAAACAATTATACATTTGCTTGTTAAAATATCTTTCTTTCTTTATGGGTTCTATAAGTCACAAGCATTTATATAATCAAAAGCATTGGTGCAATATACTGGGGAAAATATCTAAAAGCAAAATGTTGGACACGTCAGTAAAATAAGTAGAGTCAGAAAGGAATTAACCATGAAGCTATGAGAATTTAGGATTCTGAGCCCTTGTTGGCCTGGGGCCCAGGCAAGGCCCAATTTCTAGTTTTGTAGTAGCAATTTTTCATTCTTTTTCTTAATAACCACCTCTCCCTGTTTTATAAGCTTCAGGCCTCACAAAACCTGAATCTGCCTCTGGTTTCAATACTAGATTTTCAATAGTGAGAGAAATAGGTATAGTCATTAGTATTAGTGTAACTATGAAATGGTAAACTGAATTTCACAATTTTCTTTCCCTTCTCTTTTTTAATCTTTCTCTCTGGTCTGTCTTTCGTGTATCATCTATGTATCTATCTATGTATCTATCTATGTATCTATCTATGTATCTATCTATCATCTATCATCATCTATCATCTCTTCTCTCAGTACTCTCTGTTACTTTTTCCCTCTCTCCCTCTTCTATGTCAGGCTTCTCTTTATCAATCTGTCTCATTCACACACTCTCTCAATCTCTCACCTCTTCTGCCTGTTTCTCAGTCTTTCTCCTCTCTTTCTGTCTCTCTGTGTCTCTGTTTCTGTTTCTCTTTCTGATGCTCCTCCCCACCACAATCTTTCTTTTTCTCTCATATTTACATACTTACCATTCACCTCACCTTGACTAAACTTTAGACAGTAAAGTAATGTTTAAGGACCTAAGAGCCATCTCTTTGAAATGTAATCATCAAGAAAGACAGCTCCTATCTCCCAGACCCTGTGGGAGGGCGGGAGTCTAATCAGCACCAATTAGTAGACACAGGTAGCCTAATCACTCTGACCAACCTCCTGCCTATTAGCCTCCTATACTTTTCCACCAGCTCACCCCAGGCTTAAAAATTCTCTTACCTTTTATTTCAATGAGTTAAGCTCAGTTTCTCTCCCCCATTGCAATGGTCTGGAATCAATTCATCCTTACATTTTGGCTCCATCCATGAAATTTTTGTTTGACAACATAAACATACAACCTATTTCTATAGTGCCACAGATAAAGCATTTGGTTCTAGTGTATACCAATGTCTTTCTTTCCTCAGAGCTTCTAACCTTGTTCTTCTATGCTCCTCCGATTCAAGGACTTGGTGTGTTCACATAAATCTTACTTTCTTTGACATTCCGAACTAAAAAACTTGCACTTCCATATTACCGTACCTTATTTGTTTCTTATATAGCTTTCACCACAATTAGTAATTACTTTTTTTGTTGTTAATTTGTTTTATTGCCTGGTTCTTGCATTAGACTGTATAGTCTATGAGACCAGAGAGTATATCTGAATTGTTCACTGGTTTTTTTTTTTTATCAGAACATAACACAGTGTCCTAGCACATGGTATATACTCATTAAATATTTTAAAAATAAATAATTGAATAAAAGTTATCAATGGTATTTTTTTCATAAAGAAAAATTAGAAAGGTTCAATATTTCTTGGGGATTAGATTTATTGGAGAATTGGTACAATATGCAACATATTTGGTAATTGTGTTATGCTGATTACACGATTCAGTCCTGAGCACATAGATGCCATCACTGAGAAAGGCATTTGGGGAAGGTTAAGGACCTCGTTTTACTCTTCACACCCGATAGTCTGCTGCCTCCTCTCTCACCCACAGCTCAATGAGTATTAAGAAGGCAGGGAGAGAAAAGCACAGGATCTGCAGACTGTGCAGTTCTGAAGCCAGGCCTGAGGAAGGCACTAAAATCAGCAAGAATGTTTTTTCAAGCTTATTTTGTTAGTTACAGTGAAAAATTTTTGTCTCCTTCCAGGTATAATCCAATTCCATTTCTCCCTCAGGGGAAGGCCCTGAGTATGGAGGAAATTTGCTCCAGAGTTTAATAACTACAGGCCATAATTCCTTTTAAAGTCAAACTGGCAAATTTTCTCCCAGAATTTTATGTTTGTTTTTTGTTGAAAATGGTAGAAATAGGCATTCATGCTTTTGTCATACTCAAGGTAAGTCTATACTGATATCAGGTTTGAGCTTTGTATTGAAATAAAAAAAATTGGCTAATTTTAGTTTTATTTATAATATGTACTGGCAGCTGTTCTTATAAAACCATGATGACAATGTATAAGTCACTTATAAATAGAAATGGTTATGTCCATCTAAATATACACTCTCAGTAGCCAGGGTCCCAAATATTTCTTTCAAACTTTTGAACTCTGTAAATATCTAAAAGCTTTTACAAGGAGAGCAACAATAAACGTGAAGCAAGAAGAATCACAATGGAGGAGCTTGAAAAAAAAGGAAAACCATTTAGGGGATCCAGAGGAAATCACTGAGAAAAGTCTCTATAGTTCATAGGGTGTGTAACAGAAACAAAACAAGTTGTCAGGTAAACATGATAATGAGAGTTTAAAGAAAGCTGTTATTTGCCCTTTGATGGATAGAGAATGGATATTAACAAATAATTATCAAGAAAGGAAAAGGCTGTAAGTGATATTATTTAGGCCAATCATTATGAAAAGGTTCAATATGTCCTACTTGATAACTAGTTCAGAGTTAGTTGTAAAGCAAGGGCAAAATTAAATAAATAGCAAAAGAAATATGCGAGATACTTTCACAAAACAGGCCTTCAGAATCCTTATGAAATGTGTGAATCTCATCACTGAGGAGATGATTATTATCTTGAGAACAACGGAAAGCAGGAGACATTTCTAGAGAGATTAGCAAAGGGCAAAAAGCTATCTTTGGAAATTAAAAAAAAAAAAGCATAGTGACAGTAATAATTTAGAATGCTAACCTTAATTTCAGTCTTGGAAATGGCATGAAAACAAACCATAAGAAACCTTAAGGCACTAAGCACAACATTAGGAAAATCATATTATGCCAGATCGTTTAAATTTTCTTCATTAAAATAGTAGTGTAATGTACACAAAAAACACTGTATGTAATCCATATAAACTCAGATAAGTTATAAGTTTCTGTCAATTAACTGTTTTTAGTAAGTTAAGAATATTTCAATATCATACATTGATCAGGTGACTAAGTGACAGGTAGGGCACAGTTAAACTTCTGAAAGATTTGTTGTTCAACTACAAAAAATAGTGACAATGTCATACTGGGATTAATGCTGATAACTTTTTAGAAAAATAGAGTATATTAGAAAAATCCTTCATTTTGTTGACCAAAGTAGCCTGATGTAAATCAGTTAGTGAACACTAATAGAATGAAATTAATGGCCTTGACTCAAACTTCTCAGGCTCTCATTCCCACTTATATAATATTAGGCCTTATTCTTTACAAACTCACTCCCTAAATATTTATTTAGTGTCTCACTCATGCTTGTGAACATTACTAAGTGAAAGAAGCCAATCTGAAAGGTTATATACTGTATGATTCCAACTACACAACATTCTGGAAAAGACAAACCTATGGAAACAATAAAAAGATAAGTGGCTATTAGGGACTAAGGGAGGAGGAGGAGCGATGAAAAGATGGAACATGAAGGATTTTCAGGGAAGTGAAGCTACTCTTATGATACTATAATGGTGGATACATGTCATTATACATTTGTACAATACCAAGAATATTGATATTTGTACAATACCACAGAATGTACAATACCGAGAGTAAATCATAAGGTGACTATGGACTTTGGATGATTATGATATGTCAGTGTAGATTCATTAATTGTAACAAATGTACCACTCTGGTGGAAATGTTGATGGTGGGGACTCTGTGTGTGTGGGGGGGGGGTATGGGAAATCTCTATGCTGTCCCCTCAATTTTACTGTGAACCTTAAACTACTCTAAAAATTAAAATTTTTTTAAAATACTAACCAATATACTTGGAAATATTCATAAAATATTTCATTTAAAAAAGTAATGAATTAATTAGAACATCGTTGTTTTGTTAATGAAGGAACAGAGATTTAGATCTTAAGGACCTGTCCACTGTTATCTGGCCAGTAGGTTGCTACCTGGCCTGGACTATAGTTTATAGCTTCAGCTATAGCCACTACACTGAGTTTTCTCTTCTAATGATACCTGGCCCAAGACTCACATCTGTGGTTCCCTGGAGATGAAAAGAACACATATTTCAGTGGTGGAAGTCTCTTACAATGGCACTTCTTAAATCATCCTACTGTGGTACTATGTAAGTTAACTCCATGGAAATGGGATAAAAATTAAGTACTTCTAGAAAAGGGGATGGGAAAAAAGTTTAATAACAGCCAACTTTAATATAGGGATGTGTTCTTGTAAAAATCTGACTGGTTTCTCCTATCCAAAGAGAATAAAGCAAAGAAAATGGATGGATTTTGATTAAAGTAAGAGACTTGTTTCCTCAAGAACTTGGATCATGCTTGGAGGAATATTTAAAACCCTAAAGAGGTTTCTGAGGGAAACCTGTAAAACTTTGGTCCAGGAAAAGTCTATAGGAAATAAACTGTGAAGGAACGTATTGGCCTAGGGGTGGAAGCTAACTCAAAGGCCTCTTGAATTGTTTTTTAGTTCTGTGATTTGATAATTAAATGTCATTCATCAGAAGGAGAAAATGAGGATGAGGTAGATGTCTGCATCCCTGAAGTTTAAAGCTAGCCGTTTTAACAGGAAAATAAAGATGTTATGATTCAGAGATATTTATGTTCAATTCACACAGTTATACTGATCAGAATCCAGCTGGTCTCTTCAATAATCAGTGGAAAGTGGAGGCCCATATATAGGAAACATTACAATATAAGCTTTTCACAAGTCATGAGTCACATAAAAATATGAGTGATTGAGTTAGGCAAACATCTTCTCCATGTCTTTGTGTTTTAACAATTGAAGGCAGATACTTATATTTTGCAACACAGGTGATTAAACAGGAGGAACTCTAATCTGATAGAAAATAACTGCTGTTGCAAAAGCTTCTTTAAGAGAAAGAGATGTGCAGGGTAAGGCTAATCAAGGTCAATCAGCAATTCTACAAGGACATACCAGAGACTTTTAAAGGGCAGCTTTGTGTATAGTTAATCTAGGTGGGAGGCTAAGGTATGCTCAAATGTCAAATACTATGACATTTAGGATAGCCGACTTGCAAAGTCAAGCCACAATAGTAACTTGATGACACTATTAAGAAAAGATACTTTTTTCCCTCCTAATCCAGTGCTAAACCACTCTTAATTTTTCAAAGTACATCAAATGAAAAATGTGCATTACTATTCAGAAAATTAAACTAAACTGAAAACCAGTCAATTCTCAAGTGTTCATATTAAGGCTGTAATGTTAATAAACTTTCAAAATATAATCATGTCAGGGCCTTGCATTTCCTTTGGTTTTTACATACATAGTTCTTTAAAACCCACATGAATACTATGTAGGACATTCTAAAAGGGTACCATCCTCACTCCAAATTGTTTAAAAAGTGTACATGAGCAGACATCCTCTCAATGCATTAAACCTAACATTATATCCATTTGAAAAGAGCAAAGGAAATGAAAATATTGCTTACAAAAGATCTTATTATATAATTTTGTCGGCTCGCTATTTCATAAAAGAAAGGAAGCCATAATATTGGAGCACAGTAACATTAGCAAAATTATCAAGAATTTATCTAATCCTGATTTATATCTCAGATTTGAAGGTATGATTATAGGCTTCCCTTTGTGTTGCAGGATTTGCTTCTTTGAGAAAGCAGGAGCTGCTTCTTCCCCGAATCCTTGTCTAAAGACAAAGTAGCTGCTCTGGCAGACAAATGTTGTGGATACATATATTTTTTTAAGTACTGCAAGAAATTTAATGGAGTATAAGAAAGAAGATTACATAAAACTTTCAATCTTTTTAGGAAAACAAGATATATAAGCAAAACAAAAAATGTACTATGAGTGAATCACCTCTATTTTTACAACCTATATTCTATTTCTTTAGATGGAGAATTAACAAATTAAATAGACTATAAAGAAAATACTAATGAACCAATTAAAATGTACATTTTTCAATTGAGAAGCAATTAATGAAAGTAATTGTCAAAATATCAGTGAGATATAGTTCAATGAAATAGTATAAGTTTATTTATCCAAAACTATATACTTGAAATCTGTGCCTGTTTTCTCATGTAGGAAATGGGATAATAATGGTATCAACCACACAGAGCTTTCATGAGGATAAATGAGTTGCTAATAAGGCACTTATATACAATACCTTGTATATAGTACGTCTTAAGTAAGTGTTTTTCTGAGAGAATGGGCTTCTGGTGGGGTTGGGTGGTCCAGTGGTTGAATGAGAACTGTCTGTGGAGTCCCATGCCTAGCTTTCTAGAAGCATGAATATTTGGTGAATCTCAAAGGGAATAAATTAATGTGTGGGAAGGAGTTGGGCTTACTCTTTTCATGCCCAATGTAGGCATTGGAGCACTATTACCATGAGCCCAAAAGGATCCTGAGGATTAGGACAGTGTCCATATAGCTATGAAAGGACCTCTCTTAGGCCTTGGCATGATTTTAATCACCAGAATTCAGGCACAAAGACAAAGCAAGGGCGGTGTGAGCTTGGTGGGAGAAGCCTGGGAATAACTGAGCCAGAATTTCCTGTCAAGCTACTGAAATAAAGGCCAGGAGTAGAAGTTATTTTAAAGATAATAAAGAAGGATGATATTTCTTGACTAACCATGTTGGTGGAATGAATTTCATATCCACTATAATCTCTATTATTTTTATCATCCCCCTCTTGCTCTAGCTAGCCACTGACCCTGATCTACACTCTCTAGAACCTCTGAGGCAGAGATCTTATGCCGAGGTCTAGGAGGCAGAGTTGGTGTCACGTTTCTAATATAGGCCAAATGACAGATAGAAAACACAAAAGTCTGGCATTTAAGGCATTGTTAAGTTCCATGATATTTGTTCTAAAGGAGTGCTTTCTGTCCTACATTTATTTTCTCATCAAAGAGAAGAATGAACACAGAGAGGAGTGCACAAAAACCCCCAGGGATCTGGGGTGTAGCCCTAAGGTACTTACTTCAAGCAAAACATTTCTTTGTAATCATCTATTATGTGTCATATGCATGAATTTCACATTGTACTTCACAGAATATTCATGCTTGTTTAATGTGAAAAGAAAGTTCCTCCTTTATGTCTACTGCCCCAAATTTCCACATAAAACTGGTATTCCAGGAAAA
Source organism: Eidolon dupreanum (assembly GCA_028627145.1). Taxonomy (NCBI): domain Eukaryota; kingdom Metazoa; phylum Chordata; class Mammalia; order Chiroptera; family Pteropodidae; genus Eidolon; species Eidolon dupreanum. The sequence goes on along the minus strand of CM053509.1, from coordinate 99,227,963 downwards.
TGTGCTTATCCTGTGGATTTTTGTACTGCTTAGCATCTGGCTGTGGGGTCTCCTTAATTGTAGTCTTACCCAGTTTGAGAAGCATGTTCTTTTTTTCCCTTAAATGATTTCTTTAGATTATAGAAACAATGCATGCTGAAGTTTAACCAGCCAAAAATATAAAGAAGTACCAAATAAAAACAAAACAGAACACTCAAATGAAAAGCCACAGTCAATCCTGAGAAAAGTCTGTGATCTCCATGATCCAAGGAAAAGTCACAGTTGCCATTTTTGTATGAAATTATTTTTTAAATGTCTTTGTATATAATTCTTTGAGATTTTTTTCATATGTACAGATTCCTATAACTACCAATGCAATCAACACCCGGAGTTGTTCTACTACCACAAAGAAACTCCTTCATGTTGCCCCTTTATAAGTCATCCCATCTCCTTTTCCCCATTGCTCTGGCATGTAATATCTAGGTATATAATTGTGTCACTTCAAGAATTTTACAATATGCAGCTTTTATGAAATTGTGCTTTTTTTTTTAAATTTAGTATTATCCATCCAAGTATTGGTTGCAAGTATTGAAAGTTTGTTCCTTGTTATTTTTGAGTAGTAATGGCATGCACGTACAATGGTTTAATTGTTCATCTACTAATGGATATTTGAGTTGTTTCTGAGTTTTGACCATTACAAATAAAACTTATATGAACAGACTTTTGTGTTAGCATAATCTGCCTCTCTGTAAGGTAAATGCCCAAGAATACATTACTGTGTATGGTAATTATATATTTACATTATTTCTACAGAAACTGACACACTCATTTCCAGAGGGGCTTAACCATTTTATATATCTGCCATACATAATTTCAATTTATAAGAGATCTATATTTTCACATCCTTAACAATATTTGCTATTATCTTTTATCTTTTATTTTAGTGTAACAATATCTCATTGTGATTTTAGTTTGCATTTTTCTAATGGCTAATAATGTTGAACATCTTTTCAAGTGCTTATATGCCATTTATTTATAATCTTTAGTGAAATATCTAAGTCTTTTGACTATTTTTCAATTGGATTAGTTTTCTTATTGCTGAGTTTAGAAAGTTCTTTATATATTATGGATAAGTCTGTTGCTGGATATGAGATTTGGAAATATTTTCTCTCAATCAGTGACTTATCCTTTATCCTATTAACAGGGCCATTCACAGAACAAAAATTTTTAATTTTGATGAAATCCAATTTATTTGTTTTCTTACGTATTTCTTTTTGTATTTTATTTAAGAAATCTTTACCTAATTCTAGGTAATACACATTTTCTCTATGTTCTTTTCTAAAAGTTTTATAGTTTTACTCTTTACATTTAGATCTATAACCCATTTTGAGCTAATACAATAAAAAATACAGCTCTGAATTCAATGATTTTTTAAAATATTTTTTATTTTAATTATAATGAAATTTATGTGCATGTGAAAAATGGTAGTGAGTAATATTTATTGTTTACAGGGAATGACTGTAAAAATTGAGAATCTAGTATAAGAACTTCACTTCCCTGTTTGTCTGAGGCAGGAAGCTCTGTTCACTGCAGTGAAAGGTACTGGGCAACTTCATTGATTGGGGCCACTGTACCTGTGCTCACCCCTCTGTGCCTGTAGCCTGTTTATTCACAGGTGACCACTTTGCCTGAAATGGCCTCCCAAACTGGCCTCTTGCCCTTGGTCAGCCTCCTTCCTAGCTCTATCCCACTTCCAAAAAGACCTGGTCTGTAATTCTGCAGCTCAGTAAAACAAGAAAATACTATAGACACACTGTTGATTCACCAACAGGCAGAATTCTAGCAAAGAGAACAAATTCTTTTATTAGGTAGACCTAAGGTTGAATTTGACATTCCCTCTGTGACCACAAGGAAACTATGTAATTTATCTCAGTCTCAGTTTCCTTATAGATATAATGTGGATAATTCCTAACTCACAGAGTTAGTTTGAAGATTAAATGAGACAAATTATACAAAGCTCTCAAACACAATGTCTGGTATATAATAAGCCCTCAGTAGCTGTTTTTTTAACTTATTAAAACAGGAAATAGCTCAACAGGGCATACTCTTCATGAAATGCACAATATTTGAAAACATATTACATACATTCTCTGAATGGAGGATAAAGTATTTATAAATACATGAAAATTGATTTGAAGTCAGAATAGTATTATTCCAACATAGATCACACTGAAAGAAATAGAACAATGGTTATTTTGGAATTCTATTGAGAGGAAAAAGGAAATCTACAAGCAAGAGATATCTTTTATTGCTGTATTCTTGACAAACTTTCTGACAAGTGTCTAGTAAAAGTCTCCCCTTTTGTGGTTTATTTAAACTCAAATAGTGGATGTAACTGAGAAGAGTTTGGCTAATTTCTAAGCAGTTCAAAACAATTCAAGGAAAAAAAGACTCCATGGAATTGTTAATTTGTCTTCAGAGTGTAAAGTCACAGGTTTCTGATGCTCATTATAGAAAATATATAAGGTAGTGAAAATATTTCAATAAAAATTTGTTTATTAGGTCATTCAGCACAGTAGTAGATGAAGTAATCATAAGGATATTTTAGTAACAGAATCATTTCTTCACATCACTATTTTCTTAGACAATATAGCAATACAGCCCTTTTCTATTCTTTTTTAAAGGGCAAATACAATTCATAGCAATAAAACAACCTAATGAGTCCCTAAAGAAAAATACATCATAAATCATAAGACAAAAAACTAAGGGGAGCAAGGACCAATTTCTCAGTACATACTGTTATTTAAATTGTATAATAAACAAAGAAAGTTCATATAAGTAGAAAAAGCAAGTTTTCATCTAAGGTAAATCTTTAACCAATGTAATAGATATGCCTGGCTATTTTAAAATTTATCTCTATCACACACAAACAACTAAAATTTATAACTTTAGTTTTTAAAAATATGCCGACAACAGGGATAACCAGAAAAGGTGTTTTGGCAATCTAATAAAGGACAGGGGATAGAGACTTATTTCTATTTCATATGTTACCCATTATTTCAGTCATATGTTACTACTATATATGTTACCAATCATTTTAGTTGTGTGTTACTGCTATATTTTGCTATTCAGACTCACTTAAATCAACTCCTTATTGTCGCAATAATATTGTTCTGTGAAATACAACCCTGTGACAGTGACTTCTAGGGCACAATGCAGACAGAACATTAGCCAAGAAAAGACATACTTCATAGTGATGAAGTCACAATTCTCCATGGAAAGCAGCTAATAAACCAATTGGAGAAAAATTCAACAATAAAAAACAATGTTGATAATAAATATATTCGGAAAAGACTTGACTTGTACAGCATTTGCCATTTTCTGAAGATATTATTTAATACCTAAAAGGATAATTATGAGGTATATAATAATAAATGATTTATACATTACCAAACCCTTTTCAAAGTTTAACCATATTAATCATTGTGCAAATCATATAGTGTATGTTGCTTCCCATAATTCTTACACAATAGACAAGTATCCAGACTGGTTTCTTAATTACAAATCCTTAGCTCTTTCCACTGTACCACAAAGTTCACAGAAATAGGCCAACTTTAGCATCCCACTATTGTAAATGGTGGAACTTGCCTATTTACCCACAATGGAATAACATACTTAATTTTTGCCAAACTTAGAGGCTTTCTATGACTAATCACACATTTACCATTCTCTCTTCTTCCCCACAGGGTAGAGTTAGGGTGAATACTTAACAAGTTGCCAGGAAGGTGCAATTCTTCTCTACAACACAGTTCTAACTATTCAAAAAGGAAGAGAAAGTGTTTCTGAAACTAATAGAGAGGAAAAACTCTGCTTATTCTAAGATATTGTCTATTAATGCTCTCCTCTCTGAAAAATGCTAACTATAGAAATGACTAGTCTCCCATTTCTCGATTTCAAGGAAGTTCAAAGCAAATTCTGCAACAAAACTATGGCTCTCCACATGTCTGTGCTCTTTTGTTTAACCATGTCTTCTCATCCATATCTTTTCTTGAGTTTTACCTTTTAATGCTAACTATAGAAATGACCTAGTGTCAAATAAGTATTTCTACTGTAAGGTGTCTCAAATCCCATATTTGTGTGTAAATCTTACATATAGAGTCCAGCAAATATGAAAACCTTATCCTTATGTGATATTTCCAACTTCCCATGCCCAGCCTAACCCGAGTTGTACAATTCTGGGTTTCAGCAATGCAACAGTGATCCATTTCCAACTGGTGATACTGGAATCTAAAACCTGCTGTCAAGTCTCCCTCTTGGATGATTTTTAACTTTAGGCATTTGGTGAAATCCTTCCCTCTTTCTCTGCTTGACTTCTCATATAAAATGTTAGAGTTCAAGTCAATGAAATCAAAGAGGTTTTTCACTAGAAAATAACCTCAAATAAATACTACATATGATAGGAAAAAAACACTGTCACTAATTAAAGCATATCTTAGAGGAAGTCGAATGAGCAAAGGACCCACAAATGTTATTTAAATTATTATTATTTACAAATGACTCTACATAGTTAAAACATACCCCTTTATTTCTTCCTTAGAAAAAGGGACAACCAGAAGCAAACTCTTAGGGAGAGAGTATTTTCTCCACATTTAAATAAAACAAAACACTCCAAAAATAAATAAATAAAACAGCTAGAACTGGTTTTGCTGCTCCTGTTGATGAAATCTTTTCATTTGTTTCAGGTGAGAGGTTTTATCAGAAGACATTTGATGGCAGAAAAAGACTTCTGCTGGGTGGATGTTTATGTCCAAGAAATTACAAAATGAATTTAAAGATCTATTGTAACCATAAGACAGAATTTCTATATGGTAATTTAATAAACCAAATGACAACCACTCTCCATCAGTATTTCTCACAGAGGGCTTAGGAAATAGAAAGGTATGAGGTCAAACAGATAAGTGTTGTCTACTTGGAAATCCAGAATACCTCAGGGTTGTCAGGATGATGGGCCATGTAATGAAGGTTTATAATGAGACAATGACAGATTAAACTTACATTTTACTTACAGTCCAAGGATAAATTGCTAGCAAATTCTATTGTTAGAAAACACACAGACACAAACCCCCAAACAAACAAAAAACACACACATCTTTTCCATTTTTTTTTTTTTTTTTGGACCATGGAGCTCTGGATCTGTTTATAATATAATGGAAATTGTATAAAAAGCAAGGCTGACAAGAAGGTCTGGAAAATTAACAAAGATGAAAAGATATAAATTGTCCTGTATAGATAACTATTTAAAAGCATGACGATAAAAGCATTTGGGACTGATACGAGAATTTAAATTTTGAGATTTAAGGCATCCTAAACTTTGTCCAATTTATCATTACAATGATTCAATCAACATAATAGGAAAAAATCCATATTCTTGCTGAAAACTAATTAAAGATGTTACTCATGTACCTTAATGCTCGAGGCCTTAGACAAGAAATGGTGTAGGTGAAAAACAAGTAGAAAGATTTGGGCCAATGCTTCCCACTGTTTCTGTAGAACACACAAGGAGTTTCTACTAACTTCCATTATCTGTAAGATTGGGGAATTTTAGAGATTTCACAGCCTACACTCAGTCTACAGGTTGTAAGAGCTGCCAGGAAACATTACAAGTAAAATATCTCCATCAGACATCAAGGAGGGGTAAGTATTCTGGCTTAACTATGTTAAGGCAGGCAAAGATAAAAATTTCAGCCAAGAATGAAAATTTCAAACTTTAAAATTCAAAGAGAAATTTTCCCTGGGGAAAAAAATGCATTCACTAATGTATCTCTCTGCCTGTAGCTCCGTTCTCAGCTCTATAAGTTACTGGGCCCCTCTAGGTTGTCAAAGAAAACTTGAAATAAATTCAAACATTTATTGTTTACATTTATTTGTAGCAAAAAAAAATGATAGAAACAATGACCCTAAATAATTCTTGAGAGATTCCATTTCATAGTTAAAGAATAACTTCGACCTATTTCTGTAAGGATGCATAGACAAGAAAATACTAGAGAAAATAAAAAGTCTTAGCACTTCAAAAGAAGGAGATCATATAAACACTAAGAATAAATATTTCCCAGTGAAATAGAGGTACTGAAGAATGAGAGAATTTTATAAACAATCTAAATAGTAAACTGAAACAACAATAGAAAAACACAGGAACAGGCTGTGACTAAGAGGAATCTAAAAACAACTATAGCACTGAAAGTATGTTGCACATATTTACTAAGAAACCACAGTAGAGGCAGTTACTGGAAGATCTGGAGTTTCCAAAGTATTAAAATTAGTAAATTAAGATATGAGATCAAGGATCAACAGGAAGAAAAAAAATGAAGCTAGACTAAGATAATTATGAGAAAATACAATCAAATACATGGAAAGTATATCAAAGAACTCCAATATACACGCAACAGAAAATTATAAGATGGTAACATTGTCTCTGATTTGGAGAAAGAATTAAAGAGGGGCACAAAGAACTTGGTAGAATCAATGCAAAAGTACCTTTACCTGGATATGGTGAAATTTGAAATTTGTTTAAATTTAGAAAATGTAGAAAAAACACTATGAGGACATAGAGCAGAAAAAGAAAAAAGAAAAAAAAAAAATGTAACCTGAAAAGAAAATAGAATTAGATGAAAACCAATCTTCTCAGTTCCTCTGTAGAAAATAATGAAGCAATGTTTGCAAATTTCTGAGATGAAAAGAATATAACTCAGATAATATATGCCAGTAAAGGTATAATTCATTTTAGAGGGTAAAAGGCATATTTAGATCTGCAGGATTCATTCTATATAGTATTCATGTATCCTGATAAATTTGTGAATGAACCCCACTTGGAAAGTTATTTCAACCAATTAGTCAATGAGACCAAAGGCTCAAGAAAAGGAAGATATCATGTAGAATGATGGGAAAACAAATCTATTATAGAGTCTCATATTGTACTCTAATATTAGTTAAATCCTTGATACCTATACTGCACACTCAGTTGCTGATCTGGTGTTTGAGACTAATTTATATACAAAGACATAATTTCTGTGGTAGATGTATGTGTAAAAAAAAAAAAAACTTTCAGATTATTTCAATAATACATGGGAAATGGGAAGGTATTGACTTCCAAAAGTATTCATCTTACTCAAAGAAGACTCTATTGATACATTTTAATTTTTGAAATTGATAAAGGAAGAATATGTATGTGTATGTATGTATGTGTATATATATGTGTGTATATATACATATATATGTATGTGTGTGTGTGTGTGTGTGTGTGTGTGTGTGTGTGTGTGTATTTTAATGGTAATGGTATTTAGAACAGAATTAGAATGTAAAATCTCCAAGTCATGGGACTGGTAGGAGAATGGTTAATATATTAAAATAAGTAAATCTTAAGAAGTCACACAATAGATAACATAAAATTAGATAAGAATAACAAGCTCAAAACATCAATTATCACAATACAGGTGACTAGCTTACATTTCCCTTTTAAAAGACAAATAATTTCAGTTTACGATCAAAAGAAAATTTTAGCTTTTTGATATTAATAAGACTTAACATCTAAAAGTAAATAATATTTTGAAAAAGGTAAAAATATAGATGTGAAAAGTATATATTAGGCAAATGCAAAGTAAAAAGAGTGATATTAATATCAGAAAACAACTCATAAGTAAGATTTTTATAATCTTCTGTTAAAACCTATAAGTCATAATACAGAGGTAAGCTACAAATCTTAATGCACATGGCAGAAACATTAAAAAAAAATAAAAGCTATTTAGAAGCTATATATCTAGAAAAACACAAAATTCAAAATTCCTTGAGGAATTGTTTAACATACAGTTTTAACTATTTAAAACAGATCAACTATTTAAAACATAACTAGTAATATAGAGTATTTGATAAGTTTGAATTAGTACTATGTATTGAAATGTGAACACTATAAACAATGATTATACATTTTTTCCATATATAAATAGCATATTTAGAAAAAAATTACATTAGGCCTAAACAATCAGTAATTACTAATAAAATTTAATACTAATACTAATGGTAACAAAAGAACAAGTAATTAGCAATACTTTAAAATTATTACTTAATCCTCATGTGGATGATAATATCAAAATAAAAATTTAGGACTCTAAAAAATGAATTTTAATGAAAATTGGATTTGCCAAAGTGGTACTCAAAGGAAAAAAAATATAATTTTAAATACATTTATGTTTAAATAAAAAAATTAATACCTCAACTAAGCATTCATTATATTTAAGAATACGATTGCAGCATTATTTGTGGTGACCAATTCATAGATATAACTGAGAGGTCCTTCGATAGATGATTGGTTAGAAAAGTTGTGGTCTATATATAAGAAAAGATGAAACATTGCCATTTGTGACAACATAGATAAATTTTGAGAATATCATGCTAAGCAAAATAAGTCAGGCATAAAATTTGAGAACTATGTGATTTAACTCATGTGGGTTATAAAACTGAAAACAACAAATGAACAGGACAGACAAACAAACACTAGACACATACAACAGTTTAGTGGTTACCAGAGAGAAAGGGGGATGGGAAGCAGTAAAACAGAGTAAAGGGAGTTAAATATATGGCGATGAAAGGAGATTTGATTTTAGATGGTGAACACACAATGTTATATTTGTCTGATGTATTATAGAATTGTACATATAAAACCTAAATAATTTTATTAAAAAATGTCTCCTCAATAAATTTAATTAAAAAACACAATATGACAATGAAATGTTTTAAAATATTTTTAAGAAGGAATGAAGATAATAATTACGTAAACAGATTAAACATAGATAAAATAGACAAACATAGACATGATAAACTCCAATAAGTGGTTCTTTAAGAGGACAGTAAAACAGACAACATTCATAATACTAATTAAGAAAAAAAAGTTTAAACACAAATCATTCAAAAGGAAGAAGCAAAACACAAATTGAAAATTTTGAACTTTAATAGAATACATTCAATATTTGCTAATTGTTATAAAAATCTGAAAAATTCTGTTAGCCATGAAAGCTTTAAATTATAAAAGTCAGAAAGTTCCAGTTTAAAACACCAATAATACAAATAAACATTACAAAAAATAAAGAAAACTCAAAATGCTATTCTCTAAAAGAAAATTAGGTGAAGTCTCATTTAATTTTTTAGATGAGCTTTGTAAAACTACAAGCCTACAATAATCAAAACAGCATGGTATTGGCATAAAAAACAGATACTTTGACAAATGAAACAGAATAGAGAGCCCAGAAATAAATCCACACATATGTGCCCACTTAATATATGACAAAGGAGGCAAGGATATACAATGGGATAAAGACAGTCTCTTCAATAAATAGTGCTGAGAAAATTGGATAGATGCGTGCAAAAACAAACAAACAAACAAAAAAAACTGGAACACCTTCTTACACTGTATACAAGAATAAACTCAAAATGGATTAAAGACTTAAATGTAAGAACTGAAACCATAAAACTAGAAGAATACATAGGCAGTAAACTCTCTGATGTTGCTAACAGTAATTTCTTTTCAGATATATCTCCTCAGGTAAGGGAAACAAAAGTAAAAATAAACAAATGGGACTACATAAAACTAAAAGGTTTTTGTACAGCAAAGGAAATCATCAACAAAGTAAAAAGACAACTGACTGGGTGAAGATATTCATTTATGATACATCTGATAGGAGATTAATATCCAAAATATATAAAGAACTCATACAACTCAACAACAACAACAACAAAAATCTAATTAAAAAACAAGCAGAAGACCTGAATAGATATTTCTCTAAAGAGGAAATACAGTTGGCCAATAGATATGAAAATATGTTCAAGGTCACTAATCATCAGAGAAACACAAGTTAAAACCACAATGCGGTATCACCTCACACCGATAGCTATCATCAATAAATCAAAGAACAACAAGTATTGGTGAGGATGTAGAGAAAAGAGAATTCTCATACACCATTTGTGGAATAACAAATTGGTACAGTTGCTGTGGAAAACAGTCTGGAGGTTTCTCAAAAAATTAAAAGTGGATATACCTTTTGGCCCAGCAATTGCATTTCTGGTTATTTATCCAAAGAAAATCAAAACAATAATTAGTAAAGATTTATGCATTCCTATGTTCATTGTAGCACAATTTACAATAGCCAAGACATGAAAGCAGCCTAAATGTCCATCAGCAGACGATTGGATAAAGAAATTATGGTTCATATATACAATGGGCTATTGCTCAGCCATTAAAAAAATGAAATCTTACCATTTACAATGACACGGATGAACCTAGAGATTATTATGCTGAGTGAAATAAGTCAGAGAAAGATAAATACTGTATGATTTTATTTATATGCAGAATCTAAGGAACAAAAAGAACAAACTAATCAAAAACAGACTCACAAATATAGAGGGCAATGTGGTGACAGCCAGAGGGGAGGAGAATTGGGGGCTGGGAGAATGGGGTGAAGGTTTAAAGAAGTACAAATTAGTAGTTAATAGATGGTCACGGGGTTGGGGAGCATGGCATAGAGAATGCAGTTAGCATTAATGTAATGGCTAGGTGGAGAGCCAGAGGAGACAAAGAACAATTAGCAAGATTGTTTTATAAACTATATAAATGTCTAACCAATGGACCATGTACTTGAAACTAATAAAATAAACAAACAAACAAACAAACAAACAAACAAATAAATGTAGAAGTTCAAGGCAAATTTAATTATTTTAGAGCAAGGGGAAAGAAGGGTTTTTTTTGTTTTTTTGTTTTTGTTTTTGTAATAAGTCAGATAATAAATATAGTGGTTTTGAGGGGCATAAAGTCTCTGTTGTAACCATAGTATTCAACTCTACTGCCATAGGATGAAAGCAGTCATAGACAGACAATACCTAATCCAGTGGACATGACTGTGTTTCAATACCATTTATCTACAAAAACAGGTGGTAGGCAGGTCTTGGACAATAGGTTGTATTTGGCTAACTCTTGTCCTAGCATGAAGAGATGTAGCCCTTTACAACTCATTTTGTGAATGTTATATAAAGTCAGGGACCAAAATATGACCATGATAAGTCACAAGAAAAATAAAAAATTAATCTTATTTAGAATTACATATGTAAAAATCTGAAAATTAACAAGTGTAATCCAGCAATAGATTTAAAGAATGACACACACTAATAAAATTAATCATAGCAATGCAAACAAATTTCTCTTAAAAGGTCTATTACATTAGTAACTCTTTATATTAAAAAGGTAAAGAAATAAATATGATTTTTAAAGCTATTTCCAAAGCATTGGAAAAGGCTCCATATCCTTTCATAAAAATAATAAAATATAAAAACTTTAATAACATAAATAAAATAAACTTTAATTAAATCGAAAAAAAATCTGAAACCAATTGCAGATTTATTTATAGTGATAAAATACCAGATGCACTCCAGAATAAGACAAAGAATTTTGGTATTGGTTTTATTACTTAGTATGCATTATTATAATATATGAGACATGAAACTGAAGATGACTTGTTTACATTTTTTAAAATGTTTGTCTATATTAATTATTATTATTAAATAATCTTAAGAAAATATATTTGAAAAATTTTATTCAAAATAAAAGCAAAAAATATAAATGCTTTACTAAACTTAAGAAATGTGTAAGATATATAAATTTTTTAAATGTGTAAGGAACTTTAAATGAAATACATTAACAGACATAACAATTATTCATGAAAAAGCACTCAATTTTGTACAGATATCTCTTCCAAAATTAATCCATAAATATACTATTCAATTGCAGCTAAGATTTTAAAGACATTTTAATGAAGAGAGGAGGTGGTGAGAAAAGTAACTTTACAGATCAAATACATAAGAATAGACGAGATTATTCAAGAATAGATTAATAAAATGAGTTGCAGGAGTGGTTGGACCTATGTTATTACATATTAAAATCAGCTGCAAAAGAAAAATATCAAGTAGTCATAGTATTGATGCTACTGTAGACAGAGATTTGTGGAAAAGAATATAAAATTCAAAGACTTAACCAAATGGATATAAACAATTCATTATATGGTCAAAGTGACATTCAAAACAAGTGTGGAAAGATTAAATTTTTAGTAAATATTGTCGGGGCCACCTGCTAATATAATTTATAATTCTGAGAGAAAATTGGCAATATAAAAAGAGTCTCTAATATGTGTAGTCCTTAAGTAATTTCACTTTAAGAATACCTTCTAGGGAAATAATGAGACAACTGCTTGATTATAGTAAATTTCATTACCTATTGTGATGCAGTAGAAAAATTTCAAAATAATCTAATGTCCAAAAATTAAAATTGATTAAATAAAATATAATATAACCAAAAAGTAAAATATTATGTAGTCATTATAGTTTTTAATGTATATATGTGTATATGTACACATACACATATTCAGGTCTATATAGATCTATGTGTATATATATATATGCATATCTACATATACATATATCTACATAGATACATATATATCTATGTACATATACATAGAAACATAGCCTGTGTGTATATAGATATATTTAGACTTGGATGTATATGTGTATATATGTACTTCCAATATACATATCTATATACATTATACAATTATACATATACATGCATATTTAAATATATACCTACAAGTCTATATTTGCATATGTAAATGTGTGTATTTATATATACACATATACACATTTGGAAATATATCTGTAATATATGGTTTATGTGATTAAGTGAATAATGCAGACTATAAAATGGTATAAAACCATTTTTGTAAAAACATATAATGAAACAAGTATATTATCCATTCATCTACAATCAGGAAAAAAAGGGTCTTGATATATGTACACAAATATTGATGCTGTTTATTCCTGAATGGTGGGATTATAGATTGTTTTTATTCTTTTCTGTTTTGAGTGAAATTTGTTCACATTTTCCTTTATTCTCAGGGGAAGAAAAAGGCCATTCAATTTAAAAAGATATAAAATGCTTCTCTGCCTTTTGGCTAAGACTGAGTGGAAAAATATATAAATAAATAAGTGGCACTGATATCTGTTTTCCAAAAGAAAGATATTTTTAAAAATACAGATAGTTTCATCCAATAAAGACTCAAGGATTTATCAGTTAAGTTTGCAGTCCAAGTTTCCTTATGTCTTCCTGCTCGACATTTGATGTAGATAACTTCAGAATATAGTATACTTAGTTTAGAAAATAGTTTGCCTCCACAATTCTCAAACTGTATATTAATTAGTACACATCAACCTGCTAGACCAGAAGGACCTATTCAAGTACAGGGTATCACAGCAGCCTAATATCAAACCATCAGGCTTAGATCAAGTAGTACTACAGTTAAACCTGATTATGATTAATTATAGTGTTGAGAAGTTTAAGTTTAATTCTTCTAAAATTCCATCACAAAATTGGAGCATTTTGAAGAATGACTTTTAAAAGGAAACAATGCTTGAATGAAGCCCTAGTTTGCATTGAACTTGCATTTGAGTTTTTTCCCAACACGTTTTCACCACAACTAAGCCCTCTTGGCTCTCATTGTTATAATAAAAGCACTAATATGACATATACACATGAATTTCCAAACATTATTCATTAAGTATAAAATTTGAATACTTCTGGGATTCTTGAGAGTATGCCAATTGTTTAATGGTGACAAAGGGAAAGGATTAGTTAAAATGAATGTTCCCTAAACAAAAATAGCAAAAGACTTCATATAAACAATACCCTATAATAAATGTATTATGACAAAAATCACAATTAAATATTATAATTTATTTGACAAAGAAAAAGATGAATAGAAAACAGCTTCTTCGGACAAAAAAAAATTGTCATTAAATAACTTCATAAACTTTCACAGTTTTCTGATTTATCAGAGTAACTTTTGTACATGCAAAATATAAACAATATTTTTTTTCCAAGAGAAAACCAGATGTGTCATTTTACACCATGTTAACCTATAGTTACATTTAAAATAATAAAGAATAAAAATCTCTACAAGGATTTTATAAAATGCATAACTTAGTAATTTAATTCAGCAAAAATATTAAATATTATAGTTTATTGGGTATAAAAAATTACTAGTTGCTACCATTAAGATCCTTTCAATTTAAGAGACAATGGCTAGATAGCACATTATTATAGGCTCTCATTTGAGTGAAAGACAGAAATATGAATTTCAACCTTCTCAATATACATCCTGAAAACTAAGCTCCAAACCACCTATCCACCCATCCATCTATCCATCCATCCAATATTTACTTAGAGTCTGTTTTGAGCCAGACATTGAGTTATTTACTTAAGACAAGGTCCCTTCTGTCATTGAACTTAAATTCATGGTTTCTTGGTTAGATGTTAGAATATGTTAGGTTACTAGGTTTTGAAAATCTCAGTCTCTAGATCCCACTCTGTGATAAGAATAAGAATAATAAATAGGAATCTCCTGAGTGCCATCTAGGTGTTAATATTGTTTTTTAAAGGTATGCAGTAACTCCAATGTTCATTCACCTCTGAGAACCACTAGAGTGAAAAAGCAGATACTGACTGAGTAAATGTCCTGACCACTGAGTATTACTACTGAGAAGTGTGAAGTCCCCTGCCATCTCAAAACTGTTTCTGCTTTATGTCGTCCCTCTCTTGAGGTAGTTAAATATTACCATTTATGGAAATAATCTATTCAAAGGATACAGAGATAAAATATGACACTGATCCTAAACATATTATAATGTATTATAATATATATGTATATATTTTTAAGGCTTTAAATAGATAAATCATAGAATTATAAGTATAGTAAATATAAACTGGGATTGTAACCTGGAAAAGAAATCTTGTTACAAAAAGGCAAATATAATTGTTCATATCATTGAGTTCTGATTAAAATTAAGATACATTAGTTTTTTTTTTCAATTATATAGGCTTTTTCTTTCAGGAGGGATAGTGCATAGTGCTCATCTCATAGGTTTAGGAAATACAAGAATGTCCCATGTTGATATTTATTATTATTAATTTTGCTTTATTTTATTATAAATATGCAAATAATTTTAGCTTATTACTTTAGAAATATAAAGCAAATATTACATTGTTCCATAAACATTTCAAAATACTACCTAGGATTCTGATATGCATGTGAAAATGATTGTGTATTGGCTTTAGAAGTTCTAAAACTTCAGAAATCTAAATGCGATTTTACTTTAAATTTTTTCAAGTCATAAATACAGAAATCGTCAAACAGTAACATTTACAGTGAAATGTCAAAATTCCTGCTCAAGACAAACAGGAATGGGTTTTTAAAATATTTTTTAAGCTTTTTTTTTGTTACTTTACCCTTGATCCCCAATACAATAAAGTGACACTATAAAAAATGTATCCCCTTGTTTGATCAACTAGCAAAGAAGTTTAAGAGTTTCTTACAGCTGTTTTTTTTTAAATTGCCCTACCATATATAAATTAATATTAAAAACTCTTTTAATACAAGTCCACATTTATCATCTCCTAATTCACAATAAACATGATACATGGTATGTTGTTGTCGGCAGCTAAATGCAGACAAATAAACTCTAATGAAATCATGTAGAAAATGAAATTTCAACTGAAGTTTGAACAGCTTCCTATTTTGCATTGTTGTATTTGTACTGCAAACTGAAGCCATTTGATATGCAGCAGCTCCTACCATGATTTAACTCACATCATAAGAGAAATGTGCTAAGTTATTGATGGTGTCAAAAGACCTACTGGAGAAATGCTGAAGCTACCTCTAAAAGAAAGAGAAATTAATTCTAACTTTAGCCTAAAAGACACTGATCTTTTAAACACATCAGTCTAATGGATAGACATTACAATTCTACTTGCCTGTCTTTATATTTCATCTACTTTTTTTCTCATTACTCCAGGATTCATTACAAATCTCAAACCCCAAATATATCTCTGTATGTGTATATGTATGGATATGTGTTGTTTTGGAACAGTTATCTTTTAGAAGAGAACATTTGGCCTCTAAAGTAAACCACTGAATGATTTTGCATTCTCTGCTTAAATGTATTAGACCACAGCTGAAAATTCATCCATTTCTACTTTTGAGGGAATAGAAATTTTACTGAGAAGAATTAAGTGAAGATGGGTCTGAAAAATTATATGTGGTGCCTTTCTCCCCTTCCCCTCTCCCCCCACGCCAGCAGATGGATGGGGGAAATCCCTGGAGACCTTTGTGTACTTCTGTGGAACTCAGTTCTGCGTGGTGATCAGAGGACTCCAGGAGAGTTCTCAGTGAAGGATGGAAACCCTAGGCTAAGAAAGATTAGGTTTTTGTAGTTTCAGTATGTAATACTTACACTGCACTCTCGGGAACTGCTGCCTGCACAAAGGCATGTGCATGTGAGCATGAAGAGGAAACATCTATTACTAGAGCTTTAATTTATTGTCACAAGCATGAGTACCATTATGCAGCACATGTGTGCAAGAAAACTTTGCTGGTCAGGTGAAATTGGCCCAATGGAGAGTGATAAATATTAACTGAGAGACTATGGGGTAGAAAGCAGATTTGCAGAAAATTGCAATGGTGTTTATAGCATTTAGTTAGATGTTTAATCACTTCTAGTGTCTGTAAAGAGCTATTGATTTAGTGACAGATTATGGAATTATCTCTAAAAGAAAGCAATCAATTGTAAACCTCTCATCCATGTTGTTGTTAAAGTGTCTTAACTATTATATATCTGTCACAAAGAAATTTGTTTCTGGCTAAGATAAACTAAATATGTATACATCAAAGTGGTCCAATGACACTACAAATTTATAGATTAAAACAAATTATTAAATATAATTCCAACCAGGGTTCATTTGTCAATCATTTCTCTTTATATCCTTTGAAAGACACGGCCTTCTGGATCTTTAGACCTAGACCCAATCACATTATGAACACTTACTACATATAAGATACTTTAACATGTATATCCTCAATCTGCACTACTCACTTATTAGATATTGTTTTTCTTTTACAACTATAAATACTGTGAAAAAGCTGAATAAGAACCTTATGGCTACTCAATTGGTTGGTGGCAGCAAGGACCAAATCTCAGGTCTGTTTTATCATAAAATTGGTGCTTTTAACCACTATACTACACAGTTGTTTTTCATGAAAAACAGTTTAGGGCCAGACAAGAACTTCCACAATCAAAAGCAAAATCTTAAGAGTTATAGGAAAATTTAGAAATCACTTATCCAATGTCTTAGCGTTTGAGTTATTCCTTGTACCACATCTCACAGTCTCTCTTCGAATAATTCCAATGACTGGTGGTCACTTCTCTACTGTTAGGTTTTTTGATTTGAAGGAAGGATACACCATGTCTATTTATTAGAAAACTCAATATTTCCAGCAACAGCAAGCAAGGGAAAAAACAACCCTATGTATTTCTAAATTTTACTACTTCCAAATTTGACCTACAAACTCATTGCAGCAATAATTACTATGTTGACAGATGCTTAGAATTATCAAACCAATTTTAAAAATACAAAAAAAAGCAATAGTCAAAAACCAAGAATAGCTAAAGACAATGGTAGATTAAATCAAAAATAGCTGGAGCAATTTTCTGACCATATTTTAAAGTACAACATTTTGAGCCATATGAACACACACACACACACACACACACACACACACACACAACAAAAACTCTGATCATAACTAATTTCTAACCTCTGGAGAAATACTGGCTAAGTTTACTTCCTCTTCCACTGAGTGATGATATTATTTCTTGGAATAAAAATATGGCATGAGGGTGTCAAAACTGCTCCAAGAATTTGAAAAGTGCTGTACTCAAACTTCAAAGTCAAATTATATTTAACTGTTTAAATATACATATCTAGGATCCTATGCAATTGATTTCCCTAAGTGAATGTGGCACTGATGCATTCCGTCAGAGTATGTCATTTGTTGTCATCTATTCCAGAAGCAGAGATTTTGCTTAGCACTTGGTATGATGATTAGTTAAAACAGATGGAGTACATTAAGACTTCTAATGTATGGTTGTTTCAAGCTTGCAAAGTGAGTTGAGCTTAGTTATTCCACATCTTTTAAATTAGCCATCTGTAAAATGGGAGCAATTGGAAAATACAGCCTTTCACAGGTTAAACCTCTAGAATACTTTCAGCATCAAAAGTTAAGCAAAATATAATCAATATTTTACTTGAGGGGCAGCTACTCCTTAGTCTTTTCTGGGATGCAATTTTGTTATATGGTATATGTTATGATTAATTTAGTAGAGCAAATATTCAGTGTTAGAAACACTATACATCACACACTTGTTTTTTCCCTTATGACAAATATTGACTCCAAAATATGATCTGAAATTTGTTGTGTTTTAAAAATGAAACATCTCTTTGATTGTAAACAATTACAACCATTTAATAAAAGCATGAACTGGAGTACAGATAGTCATATGGCAACATTTTCACTTTAGATAATGAGTAAATAAACTGCAGAAATATAGTAAATGTTATTTCAATCAATAATGAGGTACCATTTTTCTTGTATTCTGTAGCATCATTTATAGACAAGCTCAGTGCTAATTATAACTTCATGTTAATGTTTTTAAAAAGACAACAGGTGGAAAAGTATGGGAAACCTCTCATCGAACAAGGACTCTACAAATTTAGTGCAAAAGTTCCCGGCATCTAGTAGAAAATCAATACATACTAGCTATACCAATTAAATAAATTAATTAAATCAATTAAACAAATTAGATTTTAAAGAGTGTATATGCATTCCTTGGACACCAAAGGATAACTTAATTAAAGCCTTTAAAATTTATAAGTATTTTTATTAGTGTTTTAAATTCAAATAATTTCATAAAAAATAGATTCAGAGTAATTTATTTCTCTCTCCATCTAGAGATTATTAAAACCACATCAAACCATTTTCTTTTTTCAGCTTGAAAAATGGAATAGTAATAACTCTAATAACAAAAGTTATTGAGCTCTTACTTTGTGCTAGGCACTATTTTAATTTAACCCCTATAGAAACCTCATGAAGAAGGTATTATTATTATCTTTAATTTTACATGAGAAAACTGAGGCAGAGTCATAACTGCTCCAGAGTCATAACCATGAAGTGGATTCTGATCCAAGAAGACTGGCTCCAGGGTTCACCTCAGGCACAAAGCAATATCTCCTGTCATATATTACAGCATCTCACTTGTTGCAGACTCTAAATTATTATTTTTCAACTAATCAGTTATAAGTGGAAATAAGAGTTCACCAGATACTGTGCCCTGGATGTGATGTGATGACATGTAGTCAAGCCCTTTTTCATGCGTTTCAGTATGAGAGTACTTTAGCAAAGTAGCTTAGAATTAAAAAAATGCACCTTGCAATTCTCACTCTGACAGGGGAGAGAGATGTAGTAGTTGGGCCACAACCCCTGCATCAGATATATGGGCCATAGGCAGGAAATTCAACCTCTCTGTCCTTCAGTTTCGTCATTTATAAAGTGAGATGATGATGAAGGTGGTGGTAGTAGTGGTACCCATGCCAGGGGTTGATGTGAAGACTACATGATGGACATAATTGTAAACACTCTACAGATCTTAGCTATTTTGTCATTAGTACAGCTCAGCTCCTTTACCTGACTCCCTTCTTAGTACACAACTAGTCAAGGCCAGGAAATCTTACTCATTTAAAAGAGATGTTATTTGGGCTGATTTGCCTGTCTTGTAAAGGTTGAATACAAAATTGCTGCTAAAGGGAAATCTGTGTGAATCTGTTCATTCTCATTAGACATTGTCAAGGCTTGCTAATTCCAGATTGTTCTGAGACACCAGGGAGAGTGAGGAGAATCACAGAATGCAAATTTGCATGTGCTAGGTGCCCTTGAAAATCAGCAATTTGGTGCCTATTTCTTACACCTAACCCAAAATTCTGCTTCTGAAAGCATCACCTACAGAAAGGACATCGTGGTTTTGGGTAGGGGGTGAGCAAACTGCTCTCTGCCATGGAATATTTGAGATAACTGGGAAACAAGAGCCCCAGATCCTTGTGGCACAGAGAGCTAGTCCCAGCTGCCTTATTCTTTCATCCCAGTCCTCACAGAATGCACACAACAAATAGATTCTGGGACAAGTTGTCCGGAGGATGTTATACTCTTTTCAAGGAATACCTCTTTCCATATAACATAATTTCTGGATCAAATTAACATTAACTTTCTTAATTGCCCAATGTAAAACAAACAAAAATAAAACATTGGTCTCAGAGTAATAACCTCCCTCCCCAACTCACACACTTGTTCTCACCCTGGCTCTGAAATTACAAAACTATATGAAACAGTTAATTTTCTAACTATATTCTCTGTATGATCAGAAATATATTTTTAGCATGATGCTCTTTTCATCTTAATCACTACCATTCATGTGGCAGAATGCAAATAGATTTATGGAGCATGCCACAAATTAATATTTAAAAGAGAAAAGAACAAGCAGTTGCTTCCCCACACCCCAAGTCCTTTTAGAATCCACAGAGAAAAAAAGCACAATGAATATACAATGCATATAGTTATAAAATGAAGATGTTGAAACACTGAGCTTTTTCAGCGGAGGCAGTGGACTCATGCACAACACTTTGTTTAGCTTAAATGCTTGACTCTGCAGACATACTTCTCTCTTACAACCAGTGTCCAATATGGTGATGACCTTTCAAGATCAGTCCCCAAACATCAGTTCACATTAGGATCTAAGGCAGTGAGTTGTGGCTGCTGGCATATGGCTGTAGAAATCTGGGTGTGACTTCTGCTATCACTTGCTACTTATGTGAAATGAGGTTATTTAATCTTTCTGAACTTCAGTAAGATCATGTATAAAGTATGTACTTTCTCCCTAGGGTTCTAGAAAATAAGAAAGTATAATTGTAACCTACTTACTTAGCACAAAACTTAACACATGATATAAGCTCACAAAATGATGCTTATTGATACAACCACCAAATAGTGCATATGATTTTTTATTTTAACTATAGCTAGCCACTAAGTAGGGTGATGTTTTGTTTTCCAGTTTTAGGTAAAGAATGAAATTCAAGGCTGAATTTCAGGTGCTAGAGCACTATTATTTCAGACAAATTGTACATTAAAATAATTCCTGTTATTGTCTCTGTGATCAATTTCTGAGACTTCTGTTCTATATTCATTAGATGTCTGTGAGGTCTACATTATTTTTGTGTAGATGTAAGCAGATGGACACTTTTAAATATTTCATTATATAATAATTAGCATATAATTGCTTATTATATATAATATATAATATTAATATATTACATCAATGTGTCACATATATAATAATTTATTACATAATAATTTATTACATAATAACTAGCATGTAATAATCGGCTTCCTCTCTTATAAAGAATTTGAATTCCTGAATTTGGCTCCCAAGCCTAAGACCTGAAAGTAAGTTCAACATTATATGATGTGCCGTTTGAGTTTCTTTGGTATAAGCCGGAAACTCCTCTACAGAAACTCCTCTGCATGCCTACATATATGACCAATTTTATCTACAATAATGTGTTATGCTATATATGCTAGTATTTTTGTTAAACTATTATTCACATTAGACGAAGATTTACAACAATATATTCTTTTCCAAGCAGTTAGCACGATGCTCAGCACTAGGTAAGTTCTAAGAAATGTTTTTCTCTTTTCTTCCTTTCCTAACACAGACCTTTTGTATTGCAAAACCTGTACCTGTCTCCTTGCTTTGTGCTTTTCCTCTAGCCCTATGCACACTATGTTCTTAGCATTGTCTTTATCTCCAAGTAGGAGATGTTTTTGGAGTTGCCTTTTTTGGTCAAGAAAGTTGAGAAGAGAAAAGATTTGCTGTAATTATGTTCATTAGGTACAAAAATGTGAAGTATTTTCTGTATTTTCTCTCTGAGTAATAAAAATGCCATGATCCCTGATGGCCAAGTAAGTCACCAGGAGCATCATCGTCCACTTCACTTATCTTCTATCTTAAAATAGTAGTAATTCTAAGCTCTCCAAGAGACTGAAACATAAAGTGAGCTATAAAATGCAGACTTCCTCTGAAGATGACTCTTTGAGACACTTTATATAATTAGATGTTATAGTCTACCCTATGAAAGCAAAGAATATGTTGTAAGTGATTGACTATGTTTTGGGCAAGAGTTTGGTTTTGTTTCAGATGCTGTCTGATCTGAGTACCATCTACTGCTATTGCTTTATTCTTTCTCAATATTGTTTTCTAACTGCGATACAAGGTAAGATGAATACCACAGTCAAAATGGCACCATGCTGCTGAAGCTGACATCAAGCACTTTTGGTGGTTCTCAGAAAATAGCATCACTTTGTTCTATTTAATGTCTAAGACGTGCAATCTGCCAAGGCACCTGCCATTTTATACAACTCTCTAATCTTCCTCTTTATTAGCTGTCTGGCAACATCATCACACTGGCTGCTTGGTTTAAATCTTGTTCAGTCTTTAATATAAAAAGACAAGAGAATGTCCCTGAAGATATAAAGTTAGTCTCTCATATTGTAGACAGTTATTTTATTTTCAGTGTAATTTTTCTTGGAACAAAAATTCTTTCATATTTCCACAGGAAAAGAGACTATCTTTTTGCCTCCTTAGTAAATATTTTGCATTACAATTGTCCAGATGTTCAAGATGCCTACTGAAGCTTTCTCTGTTTAACGACTAATCCTTTAGATTCATTGTTTAAATGGCACATGGTATAGTCTATATTCTCATTCATTTACTTATTTATTTTATTCATTCAAATAACATTTATGGGTTCTTGCTATGAGTCACACACTATGATAGGTACTGTGAATACCAAAAAGAATAGAATGCTTTTATTTGAGAAAACAAGTAGGGAAGATAAATTCACAAAGACAAAAATTATAACACAACATGTTGAGTGTTATGATAGAAGTATGAGCCAGATGTCCTGGGAACATAGAGGTACGACTGTCTAAGGTTGAACAGGGCAGCGTGAGAAGATTTCACAGAGAAGGAGATGATATTTGAGTTCACCTAGTGAGTGTAGGAATATTCTTAGCAGAAGGAATGAAAAATGTTTAGTGTGGCTGGAAAAGGAGAGATCAGTCAGGAAAGGTCAGGACTGAAGATCAGAAATGTCGTGGATCAGAATGTAAAAAAATAATTGGAATTAATTAACTAGAATTAATTGCCTAGGTACTGGATGGCCAATATAAATGTAGCTAAAAGACAAGAGTTGGGTTTGGGTTGCAGAGGCAGTCCCTGTCTTCAAACAGGATATATAGCAAAACAAAAAAGGCCGTTACCAGAGGGAAAATCTGTAACATCCTATGAAACAAAACCCTGGAGTCATACTCCTGTCCTAAAATGGGTCTCCCACCTGTTTGGGTGAGACTTGATTAGAGGTAGCAGGTGAGGACAAGAAGGGCAATTGAAGGGACCTGGAAGAGCACTAAGCTGGGGAGGTGGGGAGATGAGGCCCTAAGAAGTGAAGAGTGGATTGTGTAGGGTCTCTTCAACTGTTTGGGGATTTTACCCTTCCCTTTCAGAGTTAAAGAATAAAGACAAGATCTAGGAAGTTCAAAGTTCCTATGTCATGGGTCTTTTTTATTTCTCTTCTTCTCTTTTTTCTTATGTGAATGTACCTAGTATGAGACTAGTCCCCAGGTCTTAGAGGCAGAAGGAAGAGAGATAGGAATGGTGTCCCCTGGCAGAGGATATATACAAGTCAGGGTCTGCTTGTGTGTGACTAGGAAAGCATGGATTCCATAATAAAAGTGAGCCCTGAGTCAGTCCCTTCCCAGGAGAGCTGTACTCCTTTCAAACAAGATGTTGAAACATCACCCTTACTGTTTATAGGGTCTTTGAAATTTTTCACAATGTTAAATTTGTGGTCGAATGTGGCTAAGATTGTTATTATTCTACTTTTTACATTTTTCTTACTGCTTAAAGCTGTCAAAGTGAGTTGCTTCCTCTTATAATCTCTGAAGCTACTATATAATAACCACAGCCTGCTTCCCTGGTGGTCTTTGCATTTCTGGAGTAGAAATAGGACATAGCATCATTTAGTCTACAGGAAAGAAGAATATGGAACATGACCTGGTTGACCTCCCAATGTTAGTATTCCCTCTATATTTCAACCCTTTTATGTGATCCTCAGCCTGTGTGTGAAAGACTACCATAGAGGAACTCACAAGTTACCTGCACCTTGGGACAGCTATGGTTTATAGTAAAGTTCCTCCTTACATATGTTTCCTTGACCCTTCTGGCTTCTAATATCGCTTGGAACTGTAGGCTTAATCACATCTCTCTTCCACATGAGACTCCTTCAAATATTTGAAAACAGCTAACACATTTCTTGGTTCCTTAAAGAGAAAAATAGAAATGAATGTTGGAGGACTCACTGCCTAGCATCACACATTAAACTGGGACCATTCACCTAAAATATCTCCTGTACGAAGAAAATCAAAACAAAGCCCAATAAGTAAGCAAAGAAACAAGAAAAAATCAACATTAAGAGAGTGAATGATTTTCTCAAGGTAAGTGACAAAGCCAGGATTTAAAGCTGGAGTGAATTATAAAATTGATTATATTAAAAAATACATTTAAATCTAGCTTTTATTTTTTTTATCAAGGAAAATAGCTTCATATTTAAAAAAAAAGTAATGTTATAATAATATAGTAATAATATACTGCTGATATTAATCAGCTGTCTCAACATATAATTCACCTAGAAGCGAATCCATTTCTTTGTCCACTATGCATACTGCCTTTGCCAAACTCTTCTATTAATAGCATAACTTTGAGTCTATCATCATCTACTTATACATGCACTGATAGATATACTGAATATATCTGATTGGGACAAGATTTACTAATATTTCTACAATCTGCTTTAGTTTTTAATTTTTCTCACTGGAAAACCTGGAGAATGTGTCAAAATGATCTGTGAAAGAATGAAGTGAATATTGGAACTTCTCTTTAATTAATCGTCTTCTAATCCATGCTTCTTTGTATGACAATACAGAAGCAGGGCAAAACAGGTTATTTATAACCTTCAAAATTTGTGGTGCTCAAATCTAAACACCATTCTCTCAGTGTGAATATATTAAATAGCTTTGACATGGAAATAAGAACCATATCCTATTTTTAAATACCAGGAAAGACAAAAGGAAATTAGATTTAAAATCTGTAATAAAAAGAAAATTAGTTTTCTTATTTATAATTTTCTATATTTAAAAAAAAATGAGTCCATTCATTCTGATATTTAGCCTCTGGGCCCTCCTTGCTATCTGCCCAAAGATATTCATATTTTCAGTAAGCATTTTCTACCCTCACCAGTACCTCTAGTGGTTTAGCTTGTAAATCATTAAGCTCAAGTCATCCCAGCTAATAAAATTGCTGAAATATTTCTTTTCTGACCACTTTCCTTTTATTCATATCTTAAAATATACATACATGCAAGCATACAGTATTTAAATGAGTTCATTTTTGACATGTTTTTTCTCCAATCCTGTGGCAGAACTGGCAAATAACAAAAAACAAAACAATCAAACCAAAACCAAAACTCAGCTACATTGGTTTACTTTTTGATCACCTTGAGTAATTTCTGGCTCTTCTTACAAATAAAGTCAATAGAATTCATTGAGCTGAGAGAGGTAGGAATTCAGTGTTCTTTACAAGGTTTAGAATCAAAACAAACTGCACAATATTTATTTGGAAACATAAATGTAGTAACAATATGAAGAAATAGCAGCCATGAGCTCTACCCTTATGACACTCATGATATAGTCTGGGAAGTAAGACAATTTATGAAATTCTGAACAACAGAAGAGAAAAATAATTTTAGGTAACAGGATAGTATAGAATTCAGTGTTTCAGAAATAGTTTCCATCCCAATAATACCCCCCAAAACACCTTTCGATCTTCATCAAACAGTCTTGGGTGGCCTATGGTAAGGAAGCAGTTAAGCAATGTAATTGTGGTCCCCATTTAATCACTAGTGAACTCCATGGCTTTGGACAGTTTGTTTAACCTAAGTGGGCTTGACTTTCATTATTTAAAGAAAAAAATCTAAATAAATAATGGTCGAAGTATTTTTTGAGATATAAAAATCTGTAACTGTGATTCTCTTTTATGAGAAAGGCATGGGTATACCTACAGTTGCTAACACAAGCCATCAGAAACATCTACATAGAGTATATATATATACACATACATACATATATATGTGTATATATATATACACACACACATACATACATATATGTGTGTGTGTGTGTGTGTGTGTATGAAATAAACCTAGTGCGAGACCTATCTATCATCTATCATCTATCTATCTATATCTATCTATATAGAGAGAGTGCAGTCATGGAATCATTGTAGGGATAGACTGGGTATGATAGGCAGGCTCAAAAGTGGGCCGCTTCTATCAACTATTTAAGTATTTCTTGGAGTTAAGTCTGGAGCCATCAATAATTTTTTCTTCTAATTTCTCTTTAGCACTGTACTTTTGGCAGGGTCAATGATAATTAAGATTTCCCATTAACCTGTGGAATCCTGTGTGAAGACATGCTTCCATTTCAGTCCAGTTATGTTTCAGATCCCTATAGATGAAAATCCTTGTCATTGCAGAGCTGCACTACCCCTTCTTTCTGGTGTATTTATCTATAAATTTGGTTTTGAATCTTGATTTTTTAGTATGATCCTGCTTTACTTGGATTATGATATACCTGGCAATTGCTATGACATCAAATTACAAGTATTATTTTCTTGGGATCTGAGAGGGTTCTTTTCCTATAGAAAGTCTAAGTTTGATGTGTTTACCTACTTGCCAGAATATGTGTTAAAATGAGTCCAGAAGCTTGTACGTGAACCTGGTAAATCCTCCTTCCTCACACCATCAATCTAGTAAACTTGGGAGTACCAGTTGCCTGACTTAGGAAAGTCAAACAAAACGGTATCTTTTCACTCAGACTCCTTGCCTTTGGGTTCACTGTGAGCTCCAGCACAAAGAGGCTGCTCTAGATGGACTTCGCATATTGGTGACCTGGTCTGAAGTCACTTGCCAGTCTCATTTGAGAGAAAACTGGCTTTCCTCATCCATTCTGATACACATAACACTACAGATCTCACCACGAAGAAGCTCTCGTTCCATCCCTGTATATTGCTATTTCACTCTGTCCTTCAGATTTCCTTCACTCTTATTAACATGGAAGAATGACTTCCAACCTTTCCTGAAGGTTTCCTCTCTTCCACAAACCTGCAGCCTCCCCTCCATCTGTCAGGCCTCACATCATCATGAGTGAGGGAGCTCTCTGCACACGAAGGCACGCACAATGTTAGTTACAATCTGAGCAAGATTTAAAAGTTGGCACCAAACCTCTCAGTCCACTGACGCCCTCCTTGCTGTTTATTTCCTTCTTTTCTCCTCAGCAATCACTCAAATTGTTTATTTCCCTCACCTTGTGATAGTAATCAAAATCTTATATTTAGAAAAAAAGTAGATGCAGTTTGCTACAATAAGATGTCTCAAGTTGATAGACAATTTGATATATATAGGTTTATCTATATTTTCACATGGAATAAATCTTACCATATAATGAATTATCTCTGAAAGTGAAATATTAAAGATCAAGTCCATGAGAGAAGCTTATTTCAGAGATGTCGTCTGCATTTAATAATAATGCTTTATAATAACAGTAATATCAGCAGAGTAATAATAATGGCAACAATCTTTATTTCATTTCTATAATATGCCGAATGATTTGTAATGCATCATGTTATTTTTTTTCCCAACAACTTTTGAGGCAAGCCCTCTTATTTCTCTCCTTTTACAACTGAGGAAATCAAGGATCGACGATGTTAATAAGCTGGCTCAACACATAAATTGTAGTTGGGTTAAAAAGATTCAAACTCTGTCAATCTGATTCTAGAGCCAATTGCTCAACCACTGCTTCCCAGTATTATAATTAAATAGCTATATGACTAAGATAATTTGGACTATTTTAGATTAGATTGTTTAAATTAAACTAGTTTGGCAGACAGATAATAGGGTCCCTTCCAAATTCTGATAGTTATGTTTTTAAAAACACCTCTGATAGCAGAATTTCTTGTTGAGGACCTCAAGACTTTATTTTGTAAAAATATGTTAGGGGAAATCAAAGATAATAAAAAAATTAAGAAAGCCTTTTAAAAGTAAGTGTACTAATGTTTATTAAAATAAAATAATAAAACAGCCTCCCAAATTAAAATGACATTTACCATCTTAAGTTAGTATGAGGAATACTCTGCTATTAATTTCCATTTACTAACCCTTCCTTGGCAAAACAATGTCAGTTTATGCCTTTGTGAAGCTTACTTCAGTCCACCACTGACATTCTTATAGAGAGACATTTCATGTGTGTCTGGAACGCTTTGCTTTAAAACAAATAAACAAACAAACAACAACAACAACAACAACAACAAAAAACATAGTAGTAACCTGTTCTTGGTCAGAAAGTCTTAAGATTGCTTACAAGGTACGGAGAAAGGAGATCTGTCTACTAGAATTTTGAGGAAGAACAACAACAGATATTGATTACTATATATAGACATACTACTAAATTATCTGGTAGTGCTGTATATATGTCTCTATATAGTAATACATATCACACGACAGTGAAAGACATGACATGGTTTATTATTATATAGATAGGAGTCCTTTCCTTATTGTCACACTGATGATTTCCTTTTTGCTTCAGTTATTTGGGAGTAGAAATACCTGAACACGTATTAACAGAGCAATGTTGCGCAAACATGGCCCATTTATCACATAGAGCAAGTTAAATTGAAGACCTGTAATAACTAGTAAAGATTTATTATCAAAGATAGCAAGAAGGGTTGGAAACAGATGTGGGAAGATGGTGAAGATCAGTCAAAAAAAAAA
>CM053509.1:99158965-99198512 GCA_028627145.1 Eidolon dupreanum | reverse complement strand
ACACCAAAAAGTAGACCAACAATCAGATAAAAGACTTACATATACAGGCATGAGATTAACTTTATAACACAAGGTTCTCTTCAGGACAGAGCTTTACTTTGATGCATTTTTAAAGAATATTAAAGAATATATTAAATTAAATAACAGAGAGGGGTTGGGCAATGTCATATTTTGTAGGGTAAATTTTGAAGGAACTGGTGTTAGCATGGAGCCAGAGTAATGGTTTGGAGATGAGAAGGCACTTGACAAGAATTACTGAGGTGGCACTTACATAAGAGTAAGTAAGGCAGATATGTTTTATATTTGTTTGGTAGGACCTTATTGACAGGGATAGCTAATGTAGCCTAGGTTAACTAATTGAAATCATGTTTTTCTACCACTTGGAGAAACAGAGTGGTGTGGTTTAAAAGCACTAAACATTTTTTGACAAAAAAGCCAAAAACATACAGTGGAGAAAAGAAAGCCTCTTTAATAAATGGTGCTGGAAAACAGGAAAGCCACTTACAAAGGAATGAAACTAGATTGTTGTTTATCATCACACACCAAAATTAACTCAAAATGAATTAAGGAGTTGAATATAAGTCCTGAAGCAATAAATTGCAT
Source organism: Eidolon dupreanum (assembly GCA_028627145.1). Lineage (NCBI taxonomy): Eukaryota > Metazoa > Chordata > Mammalia > Chiroptera > Pteropodidae > Eidolon > Eidolon dupreanum. The sequence goes on along the minus strand of CM053509.1, from coordinate 99,197,909 downwards.
AGAAGAAACCATAGGAACTAAACTCATGGACCTTGGAATAAAAAGGATTTTATGAATTTGGCCTCAAAGGAAAGGAGAGTAAAAGCAAAAATAAATGAATGGGACTACATCAAACTAAAAATTGTCTGCACAACAAAAGAAACTGTCAACGAGGTAAAGAGACATCCATCTGAATAGGAAAATATTTTACAAGCAATATCCCCGATAAGGGCCTAATATCCAAAATATACAAAGAACTCATATAACTAAAAAAAAAAAAGAAAAGAAAAAAAAAAACAATTCAATCAAAAAATGGGCAGAGGATCTGAACAAACACTTTTCCCAAAAGACACACAAATGGCTAACAAACATATGAAAGAGTGTTCAACAACAAACAGGACAAACAAACAGGGCTTGAATATAAGGACAATAGATTAGAGGTCACCAAAGGGAAGGGACGAGGAGGGAGGTAGGTGGGGTAAAAAGGGTCAAATATGTGGTGACAGAGAAATCTGACTCTAGGCAGTGAGTGTATACACACACACACACACACATACACACATACACATATGCCTTACTGTGTGTGTGTGTGTATATGTGTGTGTATATATATATATATATACACACATATATACATATACACATACATACATACACATATGCCTTACTGTGACTTGGAACTTACTGAATTTCATTAACTAATGTCATTGTCATAATAAAAAAAAAAAAGTAAATAAAAATAAGAAAGAAAGAAAGAAAGAGAAAGAAAGAAAGAAAGAAAGAAAGAAAGAAAGAAAGAAAGAAAGAAAGAAAGAAAGAAAAAAGTAAAAAGCGCTAGACAAGAAATTAAGAGGTCAGAGCTTAGTCTATACCCTGGCTCCAATGGATTATCTGTTTCTGGGCTACAATTTTACTTGAGTTACGAGTTAAATGTAAAGAGGCAAGATAGGACAAGAAAAATGTACAAATTTAAGTAGTCCAAATGAAGGACAGCCAATAGGGTGAATACAAGCCAGAATTCTTGAGGGGGAAACAAAAGGAATATTTGGAAAGATAAGACATAAATGGAAAGACAAAGAAGAAGGAATGAAATCATAAATATGGGACAGGGAACATATGAAAAACTTGATTACAATATTATCTTTTGACAAGTGAGAAATGTCATAGATATTATTTGGGAAAGTAAGAAATGTGAAATTTGTGTTGATTGTTTAGAAATCACATTGTGCCTTATGTGACCTGGTGTCAAGGCAGACTGTGAATTCATGCAAGAGAGATGTGTCCCTTTTCTCACTATTGGGTCTCCAGTGCCTGACACCATAACAGGCACATAGTAAAAAAATCAGTGAACATCTTAAATGAGTGCATGAGTGTGTGTGTGAATAGATGACATACAAGGGATAGAACTAAATGGAACAATGACTGCAAATAAGTGAGTGATAAACTAAAAGTAATGTGATATTGGATAAGGTTCATTATAAGTATTCTTTTATTTTTAAACTAGTTTTTGATATTATTTAATCTTTTAAAATAAAATAAGGAAGCAATGTAATGAAAAATATGAGATTCTATACTTGGCCCGCAAATTATTTCTCTCAAAACAATGGTGCATAATGTAGAATCGTTTAGATAAGAGTAGAGAACTGAAGTGTGCCTTATGAATGAACAGGAAATACAGTGTGTCTCCCCCACACTCTAATACAATCTTAGGCTTTATTACACCTTTAGTATGTAGAGGAAAGCAAAAAAAAATTAACCTGCTTTACTTTTCAATTGTCATATGAATATGGGGCATCGTTTTTTTTTGTTTGTTTTATATACCAAATTTTATGAGATCCACAAACAAATGGAATACAATTTGAGAGAAAGGCTAAGTTAGTGAAAAAAACTCAAAATAGTATAAGAAATGGCTGAAGGAATAGAATATGATCAGAGGAAGCATGCAAACTGTTTTAGAACATTAGAATACGAATAAATTTTTAGCTAGAGAGATCTAATGCAACATGAGGAAGAATACCAAAAACTGTCTCAAGATGGTTTGCGTTGCCTTAAGACAGGAACTGGCAAACTATAGGCTGCCAAATCCAGCCACGCTCCTTATGTTCTTTACTTATTTATTGTTTATGTTTGCTTTTCTGCTACAATAGCAGAGTTGAGTAGTTGTGATAGAGACCATACATCCCACAAATATATTTACTCTATGACCATTTATAGAAAAAAAATTTGCTGTCTCCTGCCTTAAGAGAGAACCAATCATTCATTCATTCAGCAAACATGTTTCAAGAATATACAATGTTTCTAAAATGTACCAAGCACTGGCAATATATAGATAAGACACAGTCTGTACCTTAGCCTAGGTATCAATTTCACTGTCACCAGACATAAGCGCAGTAATCATAAACACAGCATATTTTATAGGAGAGTAAATTATGAGGTAAATTCTTTAATTTAATAACTTTGAAGTCTTCTTTCAACTGCAAGATTCTTTAAAAGAGGAAGGTATTGGAGAAAAAGTTCTTGAAAAACTGATAAATGGGAACATATAGAGAAGTAGGAGAGGGTTCCTTCAGTTAAGTGGAAGAGTCAAGGTTAGTGATGAGAGAACAAAAACAGTCAAGTGTGATAAATATACATGGTAGGTGTGAGAATGTGTAGAGGAGGTATGTCTGGAAAGACCAGAAGAACCATATTGTGAAGGGTATTCTAGGTCAGTTTTGATATTTTTCAGGTTATTTCAGACAATAGGAACCCATGAAATCTTTTTAAAAAGGGGTGGTATAAATAACGTGAAATTCTGACAAGATCAGTGTGATAGTTCTATGTAGGATGGATTGAAGATGAAAGATGAAAGAGTTGTAATACAGGGTGAAAATAAGAAGAGCATGAAATACTAAGGATTAGATGAGAAGAGAGAAGCAGAAATGAATGTGTATTTCACATGAATGAGACATGTTGGACCCACAGCAACTCAGGATCTTTAGGAATAATAGGGAGCAGTGGCTGGGTGTGATTAGGGCCTGCCCCTGGATGTGTATTTCTCTATACAAAAGGGCGAAGGGCTTTCTCTATACCAGGCCCAAAGAAACACAGTAAACCCCATTCTGATTTAATACCCAAAGAAATCCAGCAAAGGTGGGTAGAAAGTATTGTCCTTCAGAACAGGATCCCTGACAGTGATTATTACTATATAGGATGATATTTGGACTCTCAGGAACGGTTACCACCTTTTCAAGGCCCTATTTAAAAAGCAACAATTGAGAAGTGGTTGCATCAAGTTTGGAAGAAAACCATGGAGCAAAATGAACAACTGAAAATTCCATGGTAGAATTTTGTTTAACACAGTAGAAATAAGGAAAATATGTATCTGTTGGTATTTGGATGCCAAGGGCAGTAAGAATAATTCTAGGCCCCAAGGGTTGGTGAGTTTGAGGCTGTTAATATATTATGTAATTTTGAACTGGGCGTGGCTATTCATGCAAATAGCAGATCTCAGGGAATACAGGCACTGCCCAGGAAATAATTATAATTATTTTTGTGGGAAATTCAGATGTGCCTTTTGCAATTTGGACTGGAGAGTATATGCATATATATCAAATATATAAGATGTTTGAATGAGCACCATCAAGAAGAAAAAAAGGCAATAATTTTTTCAAAGAAGATCAGCTATTCATAAAGTTCACCATTATTTTTAGACTATAATTGTGACTTTAAAGGAAATTTTTCTCCCTATGCCCAAATAGACTCAATTGTGTATGATCTATGTATTTAGTTTGGAGAAGGTTTGTCACGTATAGACAATTGAGGAAATCACCCAGGTGGCCATTATGTTATACTTCTAAACCAATGATCCTGTTGTACAGAGGAGAAACTCAAAGCTGCAAATTTTAGGAAGATTTTTGGCCAAATCATTAGAATGCTGCTCTGTTGGGTCAATAGACTTTAGGTTATAATTCAAATTTTGTATCTTTAATTTTTCATTTTTCAGTTTACATATCCACAGATGTCTGCATACTTTTGGTGTACATAGTGAACTTATCACAGAAAATACATCACAGTGGCAAGAACATAGTCTTTGGATTTACATGTACCTAAGTTGGATCCCAGCATTACTATTTATTCATAGGAAAATACTGGGCACGTTCCTTAACCTCTCTGAGCCTCAGTTTTTTTATATATAAAATTGGAGGTAATTATACCTACCTCAAGTTTTGTTTTGAAGATCAGTGAGATAGATACTACATAGATAGTACCTGACATTTATTTAACACAAAATTAATATCAGTCCCATTTATTCTTTAATATTTTTCAATTATTAAGCTACTTCAGCCAGTTGCATTTATCATCTGTGACATTCAAAATATGAAAGCATTATTAGAACACCTCACATATCTAGTATTCAGATAAAGATGTTCTCACATGGAATGATGCAAATGGGAAGATGCACATGAAAAAAACTCATTAGATATGTCTTTGTGAAATAATCACATCAATATATTAAGTAATAAATGAGTTTAGCTAACCAACTACAACACATTATGAACAATTAATAGGTGTTCATTTATATTAAGGACAGATCATATCCACAGGGAGAGTTAGCTGAATACCAAGTAAATACATTTTATATTTCCCATGTCTTACATCAGCAAAATTTAGAGCAAAGTATTGAATCTCATGGGTTTTGTTCACATGCAATATGCAGATTTTTAGTACCTAAAACTTTATACAGTAATATTACAATTACGCTCCACAGGCCACTCTGTACATTTCAATGGAAAGCACTAAAGTATAGTAGTTACTTGCTCTCTTTATAGACAACCTCGACGTGGCTCTTCAACTTGTTGTGTGATCTTTGACAAATGACTTGAAATCTATGCCATATTTTTCTGATCTGTGAAATGGGGATGGCAATAAAGAGTATCTGCCTCATTGGACTATTGTGAGGATTAAATGAGAAGCTGGAGTTTAAAACACTTTATACATTGGAATCACCAAATAAATACTATCATGATTTTTTCATACCTTTTTTCAAATAAGATTTGTGGAGACTTATGACATATATGATGATTAGAACAAAAAGGACAAAAGATTCCTTTAGTAAAGGGACCTATAGTAAAAAGTGGAAGTTGTTTAGGTGGAGTTTTCTACTCTGCTATAAAGTTGATTGTCCTCAAGACTAATCCAGACCCAAGTCCCCTGGTTAATCCTTTACTTGTGCCACATTACCTATAAAATGAAGATTATCACTAGCATGTATTTGAAGCCCTTTCGTGAGGTGGCCTCTTCCCACCTTGCAGGCAACGTATACTCTTTCATTTCTAAATGGATATACAGTCTTTTCTTCTGTACAAGATCCTAGATTTCTGCTCTGCCTCTTGTCTTTATATGTAGCCACTTCTCCAACTGAAATGTTTTCTCTTACCTTCCTTAATCTCCCATGAATGGCCATACAGTATGAAAAGGCTTAAGAAAGAAAGTCTGAGGGCTTATCGGAATAAGTTCTCCCTCAAAAGCAACATGTTCTAGGCAGTAGAGACTAATGGGGAGGCCTGTAGATTTTAAAGAGTGGGAAGTCAAACTCTTCAGGGGATCCCCACCTGGGAAGGAAGCACGCTGTATAGAAAATCTCCCAGTGCATGAAGCTATTAACACAGACAAGAATTTGGGGATGAATGGGAAAAAAAGAAGGATTTGTCACCTCCAAGCTCCAACCACTAAATTAATGTTGTATGTTGATTTATGCTAATGACACTGAGTAATATAATTCTTTGTAAGATCATCTGTACAATATATCAGATATTCCCAGAGGTGCTTAGAGAGAGAATAAGTCAACCAGAAAATATTATGTGAAATTAATTAAACAGGGATTTTAATATAAGGAAGCTCTGAATTGGAAAATACATCTGTTTTATATAAGCATTTTCTTCCAGCTCACCTGCAGTCTTTAGGTATGCCTAGAATTCTTATGAAAAAAAAAATTGGAGTAGAAACCTTATGCTCTTATGCTAATGTTAACCTTACTTTATAAGGTTATAAAGCTTGAGGGCAGGATTAAAACTATGAAAACTCTTTTATATATTTTCGAATTCACTACAATAAAATATTATACAATGTAACGTGGAAATTTACAAATATTAAATCAGTGATCATGAGTACTATACTACTGGTATCTACTGTAAACTACTGTTAGATAACCTGAAAGCTGTGTTTAGATAATTAGTAATTTTTAATAATGTAATAAGCAAAACCACTATCAAAACAAAAACTAGGAAATTGACAGTGTGCTCCTTCTCAACCCTAAACACATGAACCCATCTCCTCAGGCATCCAGCATTCCGAATTCTACATTTATCATTTCTTTGTCTTTCCATCTTATATAGTCTTATTGCATCTATAAGCATTCATATACAGATGTATACATATGCATGTGTCTGTATAATATTTTTAAGTAATAAAAAAGTAATCGTGTTGTATTTAATCACTGGAACTCTTTTTTTTCCATTTAGCATTTTATTGTAGTTATTGATATATTTGGGTCTCTTCTACATTTTATTTATTTTTTAATTAATTAATTATTTTTATTTCTTAATTTTTTTTAATTAAATTTATTAGAGTGACATTGGTTAATAAAATTATATAAGTTTCAAATGTATAATTTGATAATATGTCATATATATATTGTATTGTATGCTTACCACCCAAAGTCAAATTTCCTTTTGTCACCATATATTTAACTCCCTTTACCTTTATCTACCTCCCTTCTTCTATATTTTAATTTATTTCAATTTGATTGTCTTTCTAATACTTTTAAAAATAAAAATCTTCTTTAAGTTTTTCCCAATATTTTTTTAAAACTAAACTATATGTTACCTTACTCATTTTAAGTGAGGTCTGTATTTCCAGTAACCATACCTCTTAAATCTCCTATCTGGAACACTGTCTTCCTTTAGTAAAGGGACCTGGCAAATTAGTAATTTATTTTATCAGTAAATTAGGAATCAGAAAATTCCTTGGTGAGCAACGGAATCAGAGCAAAAGGAGTTGAATCACAGCAGTAGTTTGTGAAGTTAGTGATTATGTCTGGGTCACAGATTCCTTTAAGAATTTGAGAAAAGTTTGATCATCTCTTAAGAAAAAAAATATATACATATGTATATATATAATTTTGCAGACAGTGCCAGGGGAGTACTGAAGCTCACTGGTTGACCCCTAGTCTTACATCACTCAGGCTAAGGCATATCTTAATAAATGATCCTTATTCCAAACTAAAACACACGTCAGCACATATTGCATCCATTGAATTCTACTCCTCAAACACATCTCCTGGTATTATCATTCTAGACTTTTTAAATGTTGGTATTATGGTATTATGATTCTTGACTTTCAATTTTGTATTAGTTTAGATGTTTTTTTTTTTCTCTTAGGAATTCTTAATAGTTTTTAACAAAGAATACAATAACTTTTAAAACACTTTATTTCTTGCAACATCTCCTAAGATTTATCTATTTTCTTGTCAAAATACTTTATCCAAACTGTTTCCAGTGTGGGTCTTTGGCAAAGTTTCAGAGGGTTTATATGATAAAGAATACCATGTTTATGTGGTCAATTACTTCCTATTCATTTTTTTATTTTAGTAAATTAACATTCATTAAATGCCTACTGTATGACACACTAAAATAGGCACTGCACTGTAGGAGTGAACAAGAGAGGCACATCTACACATTCTTGAAGGCTGCTGTCTAGTGTCATGTACTAAAACATGCAACAATGTGTTTTAAGGACAATTTTAAAGGAAGCATTACCTTCCTTGTATTCTCTTGAAGACTCAGTGCTCAGAATCTCTATGCCTACACCATTTGCTTCACCTGATTTGCTACTCCTAGTCCCAAGTTTCTGCTAGATCATAATAACTTCACCCAAAGTAATTTAAAATTCATTTGACTTGTTTACGGCCATGCCACCCTGAACATGCCCTATCCCATCTGATCTCGGAAGCTAAGCAGGATCGGGCCTGGTTAGTACTTGGTCAGGATTACCAGATGCTGTAGGTGTTAAAAACAAAACAAAACAAAACAAAACAAACAAACAAAAAAAACTTGACTTATCTAGACTAGGTTGTTTTCTCATAGCTGTTAAAAGTTAAATAGAAGTAAATTCATATACTAGTTAGTTTGGTATAAGGAGAACACACAATTGAGGGCTTGTGGGAGAGGTACTGTATTCATCTTCATGCCTCTACTCTGAATAGAAAAACATAGAGAAGGCACAAATACTATTATGCTTCATAATGCTATTTTCCTCTTTATAGACAAATAAAATTAGGTTTTGTGGCCGGGAATAAGCTATGTGCAGCTTAGGAAAAATTATGAAGCAAAAGGAAATAAAGTGAACAAAAGATAAATATTCAAAATACAGGCATGCCCTGGAAGTCTCAAATGTACTAAATCCTCTATAAATTATGTTTCTTTCCATAAAAAAACAGGAAATGATCATAGACAAATATATATGTATGTATTTCATTTGCATATTTTTCTGGATAACTGCAACAAGCTTTAGCAACAGATTCAGAGAAGTCAAAAGAAATGGACTCAGGGAGAAAAAAAGAAATGACAGTTTGGATTTATTAGGGAAATCTGCATATCCTTGACAACTATCTGAACTTTATTTTTAATGAAATAATGTAATTTGATCTATATCTTCTTAGAACACATCATTAATAATATACTACAGTGCTAGGCCTTCTGGGACTCAAACATGATAGCAGCAGGTAATTGACTGGGAGAGAAACATCAACAAACATGAAATGTCTGTTCTTCCACCTAAGACTTTAATACTGGAAACCTTACACATACCACATGGCTGACTTATATCCCTCTGCCTGCCTGAGGATACTGTTAGCAAAGATTTTATCAGATACATTGTAGTTCTCTTTTAAAGAGAAAGGATACACAATGTTCTCATAGGGATCAAGGACTGCCCAAGTTCATCCTGCTGAATCTGGCTGAGCTCAGTGGTACTGATGTTCACATGATAGAAGTCAGTTTTCTAGTTAGCACCTTTGTTTGCTACTAAAAAGCACTAACTACCTGAGAAAGAGTGACTTGTGTGTGTATGCGTTTGTTTACTTCATTTTTCTCTGCTTCGTATTTTCCTGAAATTTCACCTATCCTTTTTCCACTCATAGCAATTGAAAAACATATTTTAAATACTTATGAAGGAAAAGAAGTATATGACCCGATGGATAATTCTAAAGCAAAAGGAACCTTTATTGGTCAATGTCATTTTAATTAAGAGATGGCAAGGTCTTCAACTAATTTTGAAAGGTAGAGGTTTCTTAAAGTAATTTATGACCATGAAAATATGAAAAAAAGTCATTAACAAACTCATTTTATTTCAACAAATATAAAGGGAAATAAAGTTTTTGTATTTTATATCAGAATGAGAAAGCTATCGGGAAAGTTTTGAGTCTAGAGTTCATAAATCACTTTTTTAATTCAATATTGAATATACAGTAAGAATATTTATCACATTGTATTAGGGACAAAGAATTATAATATAATTGGCATTATGTACCTACCACTCAGTTTAAGCAGTAGAACATGCCCATTATTTTATGGCCCCTACAGGTCCATCACTGATACCAGCTACTACCTCTTCTGCCCCCAAAGGTAATTGCATTCACCAAATTTAGTGTTTTATCATTCTCTCACTGCTTTTTATAGGTTTATCACACTGGTTAATATCCACAAAAATAATATCCCATTTTACATATTTTTAAAGTTTATGTAACTAGATTTGCTTTTCTCCCTCAGTTTATGTCCCTAAGATAGATTCATGTTATTTCATGCAGCTGTAGTTTATTTTCTGTTATTGCTGTATAAGTACTACATTATGTGAATATACCACATTTTCTCCCTCTATTCCACCATTGATGGGCATTTGGGATTTCCCAAGCATTTTGCGATATTATAAACATTGCTGTTAACATTTATGCATGTGTCTTCTGGCTCAGGAGTTGTGAGACACATAAGTCATAGTTTCCCTTAGGTTTATAGCTAGAAGTAAAATTGCTGAGCAATACGTATGCATATGTTCATCTTTACTATGATATGCCAGATTGTTCTTCAAATCTGTTTATTTGAACCATGAACTTTTAAAAATTCTGTTTGTTCCATCTGTTTGCCAAACCTTGATAACATAAGACTAAATTTTTGCCACTCTTACAATTTACTCTTGATTTAAATGTGCATCTCTATTAACTAATAAGTTTAAAGATTCATGATTCTCAACTGTGACATGCCCGTTCAAGGTATTTTCTTGTGTATTTTGTGATTTTTTGACTCCACGCTCATATTCCTGGAGGCTTTCTCTAAGGGAATTATTTGATGCCTGAACCAAATGTGGATTCACCCAAATATAATTTGGACTTTCTCCAGCTATTCGTTTAGAAGCTTTATCAAGCTGCAGCAACTTTAAACAGTTGGCTTGAGAGTTTCTTTGGATCCTCCAAGTAGAATGAATTCAGGATGCAAACCATACATGAGGGCCTGCTTGTGGTTATTAAAATTCTTGGGGATTTTTTTTTCTCCACTCAGTGTCAAGGTTCAGGGAAGGCCATTATTCTTGCTATTTCCTGGAGTATAGGTGGTTTATTAGTGATTTACTTTAAAACGAAGGTGCAGCCCTTTAGGTTCTCAGATTCCTGGACATAACAGCCATGGCACAAAGGCTACTCACCCATTTATCCAGGACCTCTAGACATCAGCATCCCAAATTTTTGTCCTATCTCATGAAGCAACAGTCCCCAACCTTTTTGGCACCAGGGTCTGTGCTCCTATGAGAATCTAATGCCTGATGTTCTGAGGTGGAGCTGATGCAGTGATGCTAGCACTGGGGAGTGGCTGCAAATATAGATAAAGCTTCATTTGCTGGCCCACTGCTCACTTCCTGCTGTGTGGCCTGGCTCCTAACAGGTCAGGGACCAGTACCAGTCCACGGCCCAGGGATTGGGGACCCCTGTCTTAGAGGATTCCGCAGTTGTCCCCACTCAGTCATGCATCACCCCACAGGAAGCTAGTCATCTTCCTAGAATAAGTAAACTAAGCATCTCATATTCCTTGACAAAGAAAAAAAAGAAAAAGAAAAAAAAAGAAAAGAAAAACTCACTGTGATAAATGCATCCAGAACTTTGCAACAGGAAAATCTAGAAATTATTTTAAATTTAACAGAAATGTAAGATTTTATTCTGCAGTTGAATGATAATTTTATTTTCAATTACATATGGAGGACACCATACATTTCTAAACTTGGATGAAATAGTCTTAATCTATCCTTGGCAGCGTGTTACACATTTCATACTCTCCTTTCTCTCTCCTTGTGTCAGGACTTGGGACATTGCTAAATCACCTTGAGTATTTGATAAATCACATGGAAACAATTATCATGGTTTGGAAAAGTGTGCTTCTTGTAATAGAGCAGTCTGTTTTCTATTTTTACTAGAATCAAACACAATTTTTATAGCTTCATGAGCCAGTTTACTAACAATAGTTAACAAATTTTTTTGAGCATCTACTATCTGTTGGACAATATGTTAGCGCTTTGCATTCATTAATCTAATCTGTACAACTCTTCATAATGACCCTAGAATGCCTGTCTAGTAAATGTCTGAGCTGTATTCTACCTCAGGTCATTGCTTCCACAGTCTCTACCTTACACTGAACAATGCTACCATATATTGTGAGCAAGTAGCCTCCCCGTTGTTCAAATCCAGCAGGTGACTACAGAGTTAAACAATTTCTGTCAGCACAAACAGGTATCAGGTTATTTGATGAATAACAACGAAAGAACTTTTTATTGTGAAATCTTAATTTACATTCATGCATAATGAGTATTTACTCTGAAATTTTGTATTATTTAATAATTATATAGTTACATCACTTTATGTATCAATCAGTCAAGTATGGAATAAAGAAATGACATAGCCGATATATTCCAGACTTCTTGTTTACGAACAGTTTCCATTGCTCTCCTGCTATTAAAGTATTGTCATATACACACAGAATATAAAAAGGTTTCTTTTGAATGCCACATAAAAAAAAACTTTACTATGAAGTATATGATCATAGCCCCAGTAGACCTTGATATATACATAAGTCTTCCATCTCCTAAACCTTCTCATGCTCATTTTCTCCCAGTAAAATGGGGATAATACACGTTTAAACTTCTCTCAGGTAGAAACAGTTTAATGAAGACATGAATCCAAAGGAATTTGATTTCTTCAGAGCTAAGAATTTTATAAACAAAAGTCCTTATCATGATGCTCTTGTTATAATTCACTTGTGCTATGAAAACCTCCCAAATGTAGCTGAAGTATATGTGTGTGTGCGTGTGTGTGTGTATATATATATATATATATATTTCCAGCCTAACACATCATTGAAAAAGCTTTTATCTCCTTTGCTCTTCTATCTTAGCAGCACTAGCTTAAAAAATGTCTGATATACTTGACAAGTCAGAATAAAACTATTGTTAGAGATGGAAAAGTGATCTATATGCAGGCACCAATCCAACAATATATGACTGACTACCAGACATGCAAAACCACTGAAACTTTGTTGTAGGTAATTGTTGAAATAATTCTAATTCATCTTTAGTTTGCTTGCTTATTGACCCATTAACTTAAATCTAGTTTTATTTTCAAATCAACATTATATTATTATAAATTATGTATAATACAATTTGCACAATTGAACTGTAAAAATCAATGATCTGTGACACATTTACAAATTCAAATAACTACCACATTGATCAAGATATAGTATATTTGCATCTCATCAGAAATTTCCCTCACGATTCTTTGGACAGACCCAGTTTTAACTCATTAAAATAATATCTTCTATTTAAATAGATAGTATTATCTCATATTCAAAAATCCAGTGCCTGAATTTTTGCCTATGGGATGAGAGTTGGGGCAGTTGGGAATCGTCTGTTCTTTTTATATGAGTTATTTTTTCCTCAGAAATGCCTTCCTCAAATAAAATCCTTATTATTCCCTCTTGTAGCATTTTGCCTGTTTTTTTCCATTTATCTTTCCTATCACAATTTGTAATAATGTATTTATTCATGTGTGTGCATGTGTGAATGTCTATATCAGTCACTATACTTGGGACCTTCTGGAATTAGAAAACATGTTTTTTCTATTACTGGTATGTTCTCTTTTTTTGGTCATAAATTTTTATTAGGTAAGAATTTTACAAACATTACTTCCATTAGCGGTAACCGTGGAGCTGGAGAGTATTGTGCCTTCTTCAAGCTGCACGGAGAAAACCATCAATAATGTGGTGGAACTTGTGGGCCTTTCCAAGGCCACAGCTCTTGCAGCCTGCAGACATCAGTCCTCTTATCTCCCTGTGCTCGTGGACTGGTTTGGTGATCCCACTGGGTGTTAGGATTCTCTCTGATAGCTTTAAGGAATGGAGCAATGAGGATGACCTCAAAGAATTTGTGTCTGGAATCTTCACCAATTGGGTAAGAAATCAGACTCTCAGAGCTCCACAGTGGCATCCAGCTTGCTCCTCAGCAAAAGAGTGAAGGCTTGGAGCAAACTTCAGCTGTTTAACACTGTGATGGACAGGCTTGTCGTAGGTCACACCCTTAGGAAGTGGGCATTTGTGGCTTTCACAGTGCACATGAACCGATATATATGGCATAACCCTTCTTGGGCTTGTCTCCCAGCCTGAGTGCTTTATAGGGCTGGGTGGGGTGGGGGCCCTCTGGAGCACAGAGAGCTGGCAGTCCTGCCAGCAGCTCACCCTGAGAAGAAAGCACATGACACCAGACTGTTGCTTCCTCTGTAGCTCCTGGACATAGTTGTAAGGATGTCTGAATGGCCGCAGCCAGAAAGAAAAGAAAGAGCCTTTCTCCTGTGCTGATATGTTCTTAACTGATGCCTGACAATTCCCTGGTATATGCAGGTACTCAATAATTATTTTTTGAATAAATAGCTGATTCATTCATACATTTATTGAGTACTTACTACAGGCAGGTATACTACACTGTACTGGAGGTCCAAGGGATGTTTAATAAGGAGACCCTACTATTTTGAATCCAAAATTATGTGTCTATAAAATAATATCTCAGCTATAAACATCTTTAGTCAATTAAAATGCTTTCTCTTTTAGTTAGGATTCAGTTGATAACACATGTGAGGGAATGTGGACTACTCTTTTTCAGAGAAAGTCATGCTCAATATTCAATACATTTTGAAGAAAAACTGACTTTGGGTCCTGTCTGTGCTATTCTCTAGCTCTTTGTCATGTAACCTCCCTGGGCTGTGATTTCCTCATTTGTAGAGTGGAGATAATAACAATTCCAGCCTCATATGAATGATGTAAGGTTAAATGATTTGTAAATGAGGATTTATGTTATCTGAAGAGGAGGAACCAACTGATAGACAGTGATGGCTTAAGCATAAACAAACCTTGGGATCAGAAAAAAAAACAGTTGAAATCTGCATTCTTCAATGGGCAAGAACTGTGACTCTGGTTAAGTTAACGAACATCTTCATGTCTGAATTTCCTCATCTTTAAAATAGGAACGATCATAGTTATCTTGTATGATTTGTGTGAAATGACTTAATACTTATAAAATATCCAGATAGGGATGTTCACCTAGTAGGAGCTCAATAAACAAAGTTATTACAACTATTGTCATTGTTATCATTAAGCTCCCACTATAAGCGAGGTATTAGGTGAGGTACTTAACATATGTTAATTTGAGAATATTTCAAAAGTAGCCATAGGTATGCCTAATATATTTTAATAATTCAAAGCTGTCCTCCAAAAATGTGAACAGAAGAATCAAATACAAAATTTTATAGTGAATTATTTTTCTATTAATTCAGAGCAGATTATCAACACAATAGAATGATTATAACTCTATTCAATGGAAAAATGGGAAACTATTAGAATTCGAATGAGTAGTTTAACAAATTATTTTTTTCAACTCTAGATGTAGGGAATGCTCACCCTAAGAGTGAGACTGCGAATGTTGTTGAGGAAGAATATATCATTAGGGTCAATCTTAATTCTTAAGACACCTTAACTAAAATTTAACTAATGAGTATCTCTCAGAAAAAAAGTCTCTTAGATTAAAACTTTGCCTGAAATTAAGCAGCCAGCAAGTAGCTGAACTAATATTTGAGCTCAAGACTATTCCAATGTTTACCTTCTTTTACAAGACATATTCCTTACATCTGTATTATCTGTACGTACGGTGTGGCAGAGAATCATCTAGGCACCAGGGACACAGCAATAAACAAAACATAAGCATTTCCCTCATTAAGCTCGCATTTTAGAATATAGGATAAGAAGACTGATATTGGGTAGATCACACTTTCTATTATCTCATTAAGTCCTTATAGAACCCTGGATGATCAGCAGGGCAAATGACATTATCCCTATTTCATAGACAAGGAAACTGGAGGCTGAAAGCGGGCTACTAAGATAGCAAACTGAATAGCCAGGACTGTAGCCTATATCATCTGGCTCAAGATCTGGTGTTCTGCTGATTGTCAAATCAATGAAAACTTCAAATATTATCCTTCAGGTAGTGCAATATGTGCTATCATATTAACAGCAATAGAATGAAACACAAGGCAAGACCAAACATTTATTTTTAAGATTGGAGAGGATGTGATTGGTAACAAAAGGAAGATACATAGCTATGGAGTGGAATGAAAGGCAAGATCAATAGTTAGATACTGACATTAAGCCTTAGCACGTGGAACACATCAGTCTGACTTCCAGACTCTAGCAACTCCATTTCTTTGCTGATGCCTTTCTTTAGAGATTGCTGAACTCCAGCACAGCAGGACAGGCCAGGGGTGCCAGAAATTAGCATCCATTTCCCCTACCAAGCTACCATCAAATAATAACTAATGGGAGTTGATATATACATATCTTTTGCCCTTAGGTGGGATAACTGAGGAAAGGGTTCTCATGCTGACTGCCAGATTCCCCACCAAGATTCACCTCTAGTTACCAGGAGGGCTAACTCGGTTAATATTATGTCTTTTCCTGCTTCTCTTCTTCTCCTTGTCTCATTCCCCAGATCCCTATCAATGATTCTTGGGGTTAACTTCCAAATAAATTCCCTACAAGAGAAGCCTTGTACCCAAATCTCTGTCGGGGGGAACTAAGATTAAGTTACCAACTGATTCACCAAAATAAGGGTTCCTAGCCAAAGGCCTTGGAATTTATGGGTCTGTGTCAAAGCCATATCTGATATGTCCAAAAATCTCTTGTCAGCACAGTGTTTCACTCTGCATAAAGACTGTGAACCTTTTCCCTTTGAGGACTTCACTATCAGTATTCTCTACTCTGAATGCTCTCAGCAATAGGAAAGGTAATTTCTGCTTACAAATCAAATGGAGATTGTCACAGAAACAGAGTCAAATCACAGTGAAGAATACTTTCCCCTCTATCTTTCCCCAGTACCCTCACTACTGATAATTTCTCTTGTCCACCTCTTCCTATTCCTCCCTTGTGTTCTTCCTTCCTTCCTTTAGTGTACATAATCTTACCTAAATCATAGCCTTTTCAAAAGAAGTTATTCTTTTAGTTAAGAAGGTAGGCAGATACAAGAGTGCTGATTAATATCCTCTTTCTTCTCTTGACGTCTTTTGTTTTCTAAATCTCTCAGTAGATTTATAGAGGTAGGTAGAGATACCAAGTAAGAAAAAAATTATTAGTATTGAGCTGTACCTAAAGCTCATTTTTATTACCCAATACAGTACACATAGATTCTTATTAAGAAAGAAAATCCTCTGTGAAGGAAGTAATCCATTTCATTTTCAAAATGAGCATAGTGTAGCTAAAAGAAAGAACAGAATTAACAATAGAATTCACAGCCCAAACTCTTGTCATTTCTTTCTTTAGTAAAATGAACACAGGTGGAGAATGTATTAATTTTATTACAAGATAGAAGTAATAAACTCACCCCATAATTTTTTATTTAGCCTCCATTTGGCATGAGGCCATTGCCATCTCATTCATTAGATTATCAGAGCTAAAAATAACCACCTATCTTGGCACATGGGAACAGAACAGACTTTATTATTTCATTAAAACACATAGAATTATTGGGATAGGAAACAATATTTACATGTATTTTATAAAGGTTCTGTTGGTAAGTTAGTTTCGGGCCGTGATCACAGCTGATAAGTGTCTACACTTGAAGCATACAGGTGAAAGCCCTTTCATTCTATCCCTTCAAGTAAACTCTATCACACAAAATAAAACAGGTCAATTATATGCTCATAAGAAACAAAGAAGACAATATAAGTAAATATGCAAAGAATTTATTAATGACAAACTTTATCAATTAAATTCAATGTGAGGTGTGCTGGAAAATGTCACTTTATTAATTGTGATATTAATCACCCTAAATTGACACTCTCATTTTCAATGCCAATATATTAGAAATTTAAAAGAAGGAACATTTGTTCCTAGTCAGGAAGGTGAATATTGTTGCATAAAGCATATTTCCAAAGCATTTCAACTGTGATATAGAAGGAAAGACATGGAAACAAAGCCATCTCTATGATAAAGAAGTGAAATAAAATCTAGGCTCTTGTTGTTCAGAGTGAGAAAACTGGTCTCCTAGGTGGGTATCAGTATGGCAGGAGATATGGCAAGTCAACAGTCAAAACTGACACATGCCCTGGAATATCAATTTTATTCATTGGCAAGTTAACTTAGAGTATTTTATATATATATATATATATATATATATATATACACACACACACACACACACACACACACACATATATATATTATATATGAAACATATACAATATATATATAAATCACATATAAAAATATATAAAAATTTATATATAATATATATATACATATATATGTATGTTTATATATATATAAACATATCCAATGAATGGATCTTCAAGACAGAAAATCAACAAGGAAATAGCAGCCTTAAATGACACTAGGCCAGTTAGATTTAATTTATATTTTCAGAGCAATTTACTCCAAAGCAGAGAATATACATTCTAAAACACACACATACATACACACACACAATGACACCCATTTAAGATTTAGTCATGGCACAGTATTTCTCATACTAATTTCTCTATCGTTATGATAAACTAGGCTGCAGTAAAAAATCAACTCAAAGTTATAATAAAGTCAATGCAATAAAAGTTTATTTTGCATTGAAAAACAGATACAGTGTAAAGTTGAGTAAAAATTCTTTATAACTTCTTCAGACAAAACATTAGCATTAAAATAAGCTTTCTGGTTGCAGTTGGTCCTTTTTTGGTGTTGCCCAAACCTCTGGCATTAGATACTTTTTCAGAAAAGTCTGAAAAGTATTTATTGATTTTGGTATTAGTGGGTGCAGAAATTTTAGCAAATCTCTCCTTTCCTCTTTGCACATAAAAAATTAATATTAGACCTTAAATGCGGCCTTTTGGTCTTCAATATTTAGTTTTGTTTGGTAAAGCCAGAAATGTGCCTTGCATCAGATTCCTATCCCTTTGTCTCAGTTAAAAAAATATTCAAAATTGGAATGTCCCTCTGGCAGCAGGAGACTAAAGAAAGGGTCATTTAGGTGTTATAATCACACTGAGCTTGGGTTACATAATAGAAACTGAGAACCCCATCCAACCAGGTATGTGGCATTTCACTTTTGAGACTTCATTCCCTCTCTGCAAAATGTGGTAGATTAACTAGTTATTCAACAAATATTTGCATAGAAATTACCAGACATCAAATATTTTCCTAAGCACTCTGCATTATTGACTCATTTTACCTTATGACAAAGGTTTGAGTTATAAGTGTCATAAAAAATGTGCAAAATAAATTCAAGTAAAAAATAGAGAGAGATGGTAGTTGACTATTCTAGATAGTCTGGTTAGGATATGTTTTTATTTTATATAATATTTTATGTGTTATATTTAGAGTCAACTATTTTAGGCAGGAAGTAATGCTTGAGTAGTCCTGACTAAATGAAAGGGCCATCCATGTAACTGTCTAGGAGAACAACATTTCAGGCAGACAGACCAGCAAGTGCAGAGGCTCTGAGATGGAAATATGCTTAGGATGTTGAAAACTAACAAGTTGGCCAGCTTTCTAGAGATGAGTTAGCAAAGAGACTGGAGTAGGAGGTGAGCTCTAAGAAGACAAATTTGATTTTCTTGTATTTGTTGGAAAACCAAACTGATTCACTATCCTTCTAGGTTAACTTTGCAAGTATGTTTGTAACCTAACCTTTTCCTTTACCTTAGCATAGTAAGAATTTACATATATAAAAAGACAACATTTTTAACATGTCCTGACCCCCTTATCTTTGTTTATACCTTCTTCTTGGGAGTGTTTTGTCTCTTCAACAACCTCATCAGTACATTTTTCCTCACAAGCCTAGATTTAATTTTCTGGGAAGAATTCTATCATTTGACATGTAATGAGTCTGTATAATGTGCATGATTCATACTAAATCATATGGAAGGGTCAGCAAAAGTAGAATATAATCTATATCCTTCAACATCTTCTTGGAGGATAAGATATATAAAAATAAAAACTTGGATCTCTGTGATGCAGAATATTAGTTTGCTATGGAGGACACTACCTAACTTAAACCACAGTAACAATACATTCTATTACTTAGGTAGGCTCCAACACTTACAGATATGTTCTATAGTGTATTATATGTACTAGCTCAGGCTGTCTTCATTTTTTTTTTTTAAACAGAACAGATAAAAAGTAAACACTTTAACCTATGACAAAACTTGATTTGAGTTCCAGCTCCAGAATTATTTCTTTAGATAGGCATTAAAATAAAAATTCCAAGGGCAAAAGGTAGTTTAAGACTAGAAATAAAAAATAGATTGGCCAAATATAAAAAATTGAACATAATAAATATTTAATGCAATGTCTCTAAATTTATTATGCTGATATGTAATTATTAAATTTGATATAATGTAAGTATCATATTTGAAAATAAATGGCAATAATTGTCAAGTATGTCCTCAAATCTCTGAGAAATTATAGCCAATCATAAATTGAGTGGAATTATTATAACTAAATAATTACAATAATAAACTTGAAAACTTTTACAAATTTTATAGGAAAAATTATATTTAATGTGAGATGGTAATGCGTTTTACTTTGCATCCTATAATGAAGATGGGTCTTTCAAAATGAGGAGTGCTAAGATCTATTACATGGCTCTTAAAGATGGATAAACATAGAAGCATCACTTAACTCTTCTGACCTTCCCTTCTCTTACTACAAAATGAAAATAGAATACCTGCCTTTTGGGGTTATTTTGAAAAATTAGTGTAAACACTAATAATATCTAGTTATTGGGTAGTGATTTGTATGTCTTATTTCTATTTTTCAAAATAACCCAAAAAAGCAGGTATTCTATTTTCAAATATAATTAAGGGAGATTTAGATATAAACTATGCTGTTTAAACAAATTTTGCTAGCAATGACAAATTTACAAAGGAACTAAAGCTATGATATTATTCAAAGAAACCCAAGAAACTGCTAGGAGTGTAAGTAGCACTGTCATTTTGTGAGGACTAGGGTTCACAAGTAGAGATGTCAAGGCAGATATAAACACGTTGCATTACATATCGTATTTAGTATCTCACCCATGACCACCATACTGACAGAAATTGCAGGTTGGTTTATCAGCTGTCAGAAATATCTATATTCCTAGGCTACTATGTGGGTTTGTATAACAATCCAAAATTAGTGTAAGTGAACGCAATTGCATTCAACTTCAAACTAGACGTGTCCTGCTATTAGTAGTTTGATGATGATGATAATAATAATGAAGGTGTCTGTTTCAAGTGCATTCGCCTCCTGGTTTCCATAAATACTGTCATCTTATCAAACTCTGACCTTTGTACCTCTTCGTAGAATGTAGTGCTGTAACACATGTACTCATTCGAATAGGCTTTAATAAATGCAGTTTAAATTGAGTGATGAAACTCATAAATTGAGAAAATAGAAAATTATTGTTGGAGTTAAATTTGCATGTTAAAAGAATGCTTCTGGAAATGGCAAGTTGGGAGTTGATACAGAAAATAAATGTCTTGTGATTAACCACAAAGGCTTATCAGAAACTGGAAGGAGATGACATATGTTATAAGGAGGTCAGATTATTTAATCTATGGTTTATTACAGAACAGGTGACATATACAGGGACTGTGTTGCCTAGTACAATACATAGATTTAGAAGGTGTTTAATAAATGGGTTGATTTTATTAGTTGCAAAGAGTTAATGGTAATTTAATGTCCAAAACCATTCATTTTACTTTCTATGATAAATTTAGCAGATACCCTTTTCTTAATCTTATTTTGAGTAAATCTTTCTGTGGTTATTTCCTTTCTTTGGTTCTCTTTTCCAGAATTCTTGCTTAGATAATTTGATTTGAAGTAAGAGTTGGCTTAGGTATAGTCTGGCTAAATGTAAAATAATTTGTTAACAGATTAAAACCACGTCAAAAAAGAGACTAAAAAGAAAGAAAATGGAGTCTTTTGAACATGCAGTTAGGGCCAACAGACTATTATAAAATCTCAAAGTATGCTGGGAGGTTGAAACTCACAAAAGAGAAATGGAAACTTTTAGTTTGTCAGAGCAAGTAAGAAGATACATGAGAATCAAATTGAGAGAGAGAAGGCCTTAGGAGAGGGTATTCACCTTGTATAACTCTGCTTCTACAACTTGGACTTTCTTTATATATTTGTTCATTTAGAAAATTTCTTTTTCTTGAATGATGGCTTGCAAATTATATATAAAAGATTGACTAGTTAAATATCTCAAGGACTGTCACTTTCAATGTTCTAATGATCATATTATGGTGATGCTACTTGTAATAACTCTCTATTCTCTAAAATTCAAATTTTCTAAGGAACAAAATTTAAGGAAGCTGCAATCCCACCTCAGTTCTTTCCATGATACAAAGTAGCAATCACAGAGGTTTACCTGCCTTAGTAGGAAGAAAAAATAATATTATTCTAAGGCATTTCCATGAGTTTTGGAGAGCTTGGCAGCATTTCACCTCCTTAATCATCAACAGGATTGGCTCCTTCAGATATCTTAATCAAGAAGAACCTCTGCCAAAGCAAGTTTTCTAAACCTGGACCCAAAACAATGACTAAATATGCAGTCTTCTGCCAATATGAGGAACCCAAGAAGATGGGCATCGAAACTGGTCAACTTTTCTGCTGGAAACCAAGGCAACATAAAGCAAAACCTTAAATGTCCACATAACTTTTGACTCAAGTGAAATTCTATGAATTTATCCTAGGGAAATAATAATAAACAAGTACACAATTTTTAATATCACAACCTTAATTATGTAAGTAAAAAAAGAAGGTATGTAAATATTGACAATGGTAAACAGGTTAAATAAATTACGGCCAATTTACATTATAAGATATTAGGTCAGTGTGGAAGATGGCAGACTAGGTTAAAGCAGGGTTCATCTCCTCCCAGGTTCACATTGAAATTATGACCAAATTATAAAATAATCAACGTGGAGAATCACCTGAAATCCAGCTGATGGTGACACCTACGTCTGATAATATAAAGAAGGAGTCACATTGCAGCCGGTAGGAGAGGCAAAGTTGCCAGTCAGGCTGGATTGCACCCACAGGTGGTGGAGGATCACTGGGAGGGAGAGCAAGGCTACAGAGGCTCCCCTGGAGAGGGAAGTCCTGGTCTCAATTGAGGCTACCTAGCCGAGGGTCCCAGCCCAGGAAGAGGAGATTCCAATAATTCTGACTGTAAAAACCAGAGGGGATTCCGGCCACCTGGGTGAGATGGAAGGAGACTGAAAGACTAGATCCCCCTTTGAAGGATGCATGCACAGGATTTCTGACCCGCAGACACTCACCCGGGACACCGGCGGTGGGTCAGAGGCGGTGGGATTCATACCTAGAAAGTCTGTGTTACCTCGTGACAGAATGAGGGCTGAAAGGGCAGTCACTATTGTGCTTTAGTCTGGCCCCCCTGCCAGGCAATCTACAGACCTCGCCTGCTTGACTGTGCAGATCCCTTCCACAGGGCCATTAGGAAGCATTAGTCTGAGGGGATCAGCATACCTACCCAACCTACAGATTGCCCGGGGCTTTTGTTGGATGCTACGCTCTGCACCAATTCAGGGCCAAACATTCACAGCTGGCAGCCAGCGCTGTGAGCGTGCATTTCAGAGATTGTTTCAGGCAGATCACTGCTGCTATCACAAACTTGGGTGGATCTTGGAGATGTGTGGGCCAGTCCCAGACAGTCCAGACAGGAGCTGGTCTTGCTGTGATCTGGGACTTCTGCAGAAACGCACTAATGGTTCCCAAAGTTGCAGCAAGACTGAAGCTGTATTGGCCAGATAGCCCTTGTCTCCCTGAGATCCTGCTTCACCCAAGCTACATAGTGCCTGTAGTCCATTGATAGGCAGCCTCCTATGCCCTGCTTGGCTCTGGGGTTGTGCAGTCTGCACAGGCAACAGACTTTGGCTAGCGCAGTGAGTGCATTTTGGGGAAAACAGTTGTGGACAGACCACTGCTGCCTATGTGAGCTGCAATGTCTCTTAAGAGGATCGCAAGGGTCTGTATTGACCTGACAGCCCTTGACTTCACTTCTGTAGCTCCTGTCCCATTCAATACACAAAGTGCTCCTCTCATGTTGATAGGCAGCTGTCCCTGCCCCTGAGGTGGCACATCAGGAACAAAGTGGGCAGCAGCTGACCTTGCTATGATTGGAAACTTGTACAGGGAGCCACAGAGACAGAACTGGCATATAAACTCACACTGCACTGGCAGGGGGAAACTTACTCAATAGACCCAGGAGACTCCCGGGGTCCCAGCACATGTATCGCCCAGAGGCTTTTACAATATCAGAGACTTATGGGCAACTGACAGGCAATGTCAGGCCTTGAGGAGTACTGGTCCCTCTGCTAAACTGCCATAGGTCATGGACGGGGGATAATCGGACCGCTGCCTATAGCATTGTCTCTTCCACTTACCTATAAGATCCAGCATAGGCAACAACCACCTGCGGATCACTTTGTAGTTCCCACTGGGTAGGCCTGGCAATCAAAAGCAGTGGCTGTCCTTGGTCTACTAGGGAGCCCCTCCCAAGGTGCCACAAAACCAACATATCTGGAGGCTGACACCAGACCACAACAGAGCAACTCCCGACTAGCCCCATTAGTGATCCACACAAAGGGTGTTTGCAACAAGTACACAAGCCTGCTAGGGCAAATTCCACTCAGTGGGGTCAGCCCCACATAGCCACTCTTACCTTGTGGACGCAGCCAATTCCTACAATTAGTCAGCCTGAGCATTAATCCTATCCACTGATGTACTAACAACAATAAAGTCTTGGTGACAACAGATGATCACACACAACCCGCACAGAGATTACATCCAGAGCTCCAGCATAGGAGATCAAGGAGAGTACACTACTGGGCCACACAGGACATCTTTCACATTAGGCCATCTGGCCAAGTGTGAGAGATGAAACAAATACTTCTGACACATAGAAATAAACACAGAGAGGCTAATAAAATGAGGAAACAAAGAAACATGCCACAAATGAACAATAGGAGAAAACTCCAGAAAATAAGTTAAATGAAATGGAAGCAAGCAAACTACCAGAGACAGAGTTCAAAATAATGGTTATAAGGATGCTCAACGAACTTAGGGGGAGAATGGATGAACACAATGAGAACCTTAATAGAGAGATAGTAAGCATTAAAAAGGACATAGAAACCATAAAAAAGAACCAGACAGAAATGAAGAATACAATTACTGAAATGAAGAATACACTAGAAGGATTCAACAGTAGACTGGACAAAGCAGAAGATCGAATCAGTGAACTGAAAGACAAGATAGCAGAATACACCCAATCAGAACAATAAAAAGAAAAAAAAATTAAAAAATGAGGATAGTTTAGAGACCTCTGAGACAACAGGAAGCATAACAGAGTACCTAAAAGAGGAGAGAGTACAAGGGATTGAGAATCTATTTGAATACATGATGACAGAAAACTTCCCTAACCTGGCAAAGGAATTAGACGTAGAAGTTCAGGAAGCACAGAGTCTCAAACAGGAGGAATTCAGAGACCCACACCAGATACATTATAATTAAAATGCCAAAGGTCAAAGACAAAGAGAGAATCTTAAAAGCAGCAAGAGAAAGGCAGCCAGTTACTTACGAGGGTTCTCTCAGAAGAATGTTTGCTGATTTTTAAATGGAAACTTTTCAGGCCAGAAGGGACTGGCAAGAAATCTTCAAAGTTATGAAAAACAAGAATCTACAACCAAAAATACTCTACCCAGCAAGGCTTTCAATTAAAGTGGAGGGTGAGATAAAGAGTTTCCCAGACAGAAAAAAGCTTAAGGAATTCATCACCAACAAGCCAGTATTACAGGAAATGTTAAAGGGACTTCTGTAAAAAGAGAAAGGGTAAAAAAGAAAATAGAAATAACAAAACAAATAATAAAATGGAAGTAACTATGTACCTACCAGTGATCACTTTAAATTTAAATGGATTAAATGCTCCAATCAGAAGATATAAGGTAGCTGCATGGATAAGAAAAGAAGATCCATGCATATGCTGTCTGCAAGAGACCCACTTCAAATCAAATGACACTCACAGACTGAAAGTAAAGGGATGGAAAAAGATATTTCATGCCAATGGAAATGAAAAAATAAAAGCCAGGGTAGTGATACTTATGTCAGATAAAATAGACTTTAAAACAAAGGTTATAATAAGAGAAAAAGAAGGGTATTACATAATGATAAAGGGATAGATAAATCAAGAGGACATAACCTTAGCAAACATATACACACCCAACATAGGAGCACCTACATACACAAAGCAATTATTGACTGACGTAAAAGGAGAGATCAATAGTAATACGATCATAGTAGGAGACCTTAACACCCCATTGACACCAATGGACAAATCTTCCTGGCAAAGAATTAACAAAGAAACAATTAGTCTAAAAGACACACTAGAATGGATGGATTTAATAGATGTTTTCAGAGCATTTTACCCCAAAGCAGCAAAATACACATTCTTCTCAAGTACACATGAAACATTTTCCAGAATAGACCACATGTTAGAACACAAAACAAGTCTCAAAAAATTTAGGAAGATTGAAATCATAGCAATCATCTTCTCTGATCACAGTGGTATGAAACTAGAATTCAATTACAAGAAAAAAAAAATGGAATATACACAAACACATGGAGGCTAAATAATATGCTACTATACAATGAATGATTATTAATGAGATCAAGGAAGAAGTCAAAAGATACCTAGAGACAAATAAAAATGAAAACACGACTCAAAATCTATGGGACACTGTGAAAACAGTCCTAACAGGGACATTCATAGCAATACAGGCCTACCCCAAGAAACAAGAAAAAGCTCAAATAAACAATCTAATCTTACTCTTAAAAGAACTAGGAAAAGAACAGCAAACAAAGCCCAAAAAGAATAGAAGGAAGGAAATAATAAAGATCAGAGCGGAAATAAATGAAATAGAGTCTAGAAAAACAACACAAAAGATTAATAAAACCAAGAATTGGTTCTTTGAAAAGTTAAACAAAATTGACAGGCCCTTAGTTAGACTCATCAAGGAAAAAAGAGAGAGGACTCAAATAAAATCAGAAATGAAAGAGGAGAAATAACTTTAGACTCCACAAAAATACAAAGGATCATAAGAAAATACTATGAGCAATTATATGCCAACAAATAGGACAATCTGGAAGAAATGGACACATTCTTAGAAACATACAATCTCCCAAGACTGAGTCAAGAAGAAACAGAAAATTTGAACAGACCAATTACCATCAATGAAATAGAAGCAGTAATCAGAAATCTCCCCCAAAAAACAAAAGTCCTGGACCAGATGGCTTAATAGGAGAATTTTACTAAACATTCAGAGAAGAATTAACACCTTCTTCTCAAACTATTCTAAAAACATGAAGGAAGGAAAGCTCTTTAATTCTTTTTATGAAGCCACCATTACCTTGATTCCAAAACCAAAGATATTAAAAAAAAAAAGAAAACTATAAGCCAATATATCTTATGAATGTTGATGCAAAAATCCTCAACAAAATATTAGCAAATTGAATTCAGCAATACATTAAAAATATCATACACCATGATCAAGTTGGATTTATTCCTGGGATGCAAAATTGATATAATATCCACTAATCAATTAATGTGATACACCACATTAATAAATCAAAAGATAAAAACCATATGATCATATTGATAGATGCAGAAAAAATGTTCAAAAAATCCAGCATCCATAAATGATAAAAACTCTCAGCAAAGTGGGAATAGAGGGAACATACCTCAACATAATAAAGGCCATATATGACAAACCTCTAAAAAAACAACTAACATCATACTTAATGGGGAAAGGCTAAAAGCATTTTCCTTAAGATCAGGAACAAAACAAGGATGCCCGCTTTCACCACTCCCTTTCAACATTGTATTGGAAGTCTTAGCCACAGCAATTAGACAAGAGAGAGAAATAAAAGGTATCTGAATTGGAAAAGAAGAAGTAAAACTCTTGCTATTTGCTGATAACATGATACTATATAGAAAGATGACTAAAAATTGTTAGAATTGATCAATGAATTCAGTAAAGTAGTAGGTTATAAAATAACTATTCAGAATTCAGTGGCATTTTTATACAGCAATGATGAACCTTTGAAATGAGAAATTAAGAAAACAATCTCATTTACAATTGCATTGAAAAATATAAAATACCTGGGAATCAAATTAACCAAGAAGGTAAAAGACCTGTTCTCAGAAAATTGTAAGTCATTGAAAAAAGAAATTGAAGACGATACAAATAAGCGGAAGCATATACAGTGCTCATGGGTAGAAAGATTCAACATCTTTAAAATGGTTATACTACCCAAAGCAATCTATAGATTCAATGCAACCCCTATCAAAATACCAGTGGCATATTTCATAGAGCTAGAACAAATAATCCTAAAATTTATATGGAACTATAAAAGACCCCAAATAGCCACGGCGATTTTGAGAAAGAAAAATAAAGTTGGAAGTATCACACTACCTGGTACCAAACTATACTACAAGCCTATAGTAATCAAAACAGCATGGTACTGGCATAAAAATAGATACATTGATCAATGAAACAGAATAGAGAGCCCAGAAATAAATCCATGTACATATGCTCACTTAACATATGACAAAGGAGGCAAGAGTATATAATACGGTAAAGACAGTGCCTTTAATAAATGGTGTTGGGAAAATTGGACAGATACATGCAAAAAAAAAAAAAAAAGAAAAAGAAAAAAAGAAACTGGACTACCTTCTTGCACCATATACAAGAATAGACTGAAAATGGATTAAAGACTTAAATATAAGACCCAAAACCACAAAACTTCTCGAAGAAAACATAAGAAGTAAATTCTCTGATATTGCTAACAGTAATTTCTTTTTTGATATATATCTCCCTGGGCAAGAGAAACAAATAAATAAATAAATGGGATTACATCAAAGTAAAGAGTTTTTGTACAGCAAAGGAAACCATCAACAAAACAAAAAGATGACCAAATGATTGGAAAAAGATATTTGTTGATGATACAGCTGATAAGAGATTAATATCCAAAACATATAAAGAACTCATACAACTTAGCAACAAAAAAACAAACAATCTAATTAAAAAAATGAGCAGAAGACCTAAACAGATACTTCTCCAAAGAGGAAATACAAATGGCCAAAGACATATGAAAAGATGCTCAAGGTCACTAATCATCAGAGAAATGCAAATTAAAACCA
The DNA here is from genome assembly GCA_028627145.1 of Eidolon dupreanum. NCBI lineage: Eukaryota > Metazoa > Chordata > Mammalia > Chiroptera > Pteropodidae > Eidolon > Eidolon dupreanum. Next base: position 99,169,064 of record CM053509.1, on the reverse strand, counting down.
CAATGAGATGTCACCTCATACCTGTCAGAACGGTTATCATCAATAAATCAAAGAACAACAAGTGTTGGTGAGGATGTGGAGAAAAGGGAACTCTCATACACTGTTGGTGAGATTGCAAGTTGGTATAGCCACTACAGAAAACAGTCTGGATGTTTCTCAAAAAATTAAAAATAGATATACCTTTTGTCCAGCAATTGCACTTCTGGATATTTATCCAAAGAAAACCAAAACAATAATTCATAAAGATCCATGCACCTCAATATTCATGGCAACACAATTTACAATAGTTAAGATATGGAAGCAACCAAAATGCCCATCAACAGACAATTGCATAAAGAAGTTATGGTTCATATGTACAATGGAATATTACTCCGCCATTAAAAAATATGAAATCCTACCATTTGCAACAAGATGGATGGACCTAGAGATTATTATGCTGAGTGAAGTAAATCAGATAGAGAAAGATAAATACCATATGATTTCACTTATATGCACAATCTAAAAAACAAAAAGTATAAACTAATCAAAAACTGACTCACAGATAGAGAGGAAAATTTGGTGACAGACAGAGGGGAAAGGGATTTAGGGCTGGGAGAAAAGGGTGAAGGTTTAAAGAAGTACAAATTAGTAGTTGATAGCTGGTCACGGGGATGGTGAACACAGCATAGGGAATGCAGTTAGCATTATTGTATTGGCTAGGTGGAAAACCAGAGGAGAAAAGGTACAATTAGGGGAATCATTTTATAAATTATATAAATGTCTAACCAATGTACTGCATACTTGAAACTGATAAAAATTTAAAAAATAGAAATAGAAAAGTAAAAAATAAATAAGATATTATGCAGTCAATAAAAGAAAAATATCAGGTAACTATTGGAAACAACTATAAATAGAAACGTGGACAACAACATGATTAGAAAAAATTATTAAGAATAAAGAAAAGAATTACCAGAGAACTTGAAGAAATGTTTAGCCTCAAAGTAATCAGAGAAATGGGCATTTAAACCATAAGTGATACCATTTGCACCCCCAAGTATATTATGAAATACTAAAGGGTTAATGCTTCCTGTGATGGCCAGGGAAGGTTTCTGATTAGAGCTGGCATTAAATATTAGAAGAAATTCACAGGGGGAAAGATTCTACTTTGGATATATTTACAGAAGAAAAATAAAAAAAAATAATTTCCATAATGTACATATTGAAGGTATTCATTGAAGAATCATTAATATAATGATTTAACCAATACAATAGCATAGTTGTATTAGAGTTTAGTTTATAAAATTGAAACAAATGGCCCATAGCACAACAAAAGCATACAGTTTAATTCCACAGCCTTATTGTGTTGGAAGCAAGCAGTAGTGATAATTTCATCCATGTGAACACAATGCAGCTGGACTGCAGAACACAATGAGTGCGGCTAAAACAGAGTGGCTTTGTTGTGACCCTTTGCCTCTAGAGAGACCCACCTAAGATACAATTATATCTTTGAACAACAGTCTGTTTTGGGAAGAGATTTATTTAGAGTCAGAAGACCTGAATCCAAATACCAGCTCTGTCTTTTATCATCTGTGGGACCTTACACAACTCATGAATTTTCCTGAATTTCAGTTCCAGGGTTATACAGGATCTGGCTTATACTGGCTTATGAGAGACATCATGGACACCTCTTCCTAGTCCCATGTTTAATGATGTTATATCAGTAGCTCGAAATTGAGCATGCTGGATGTATTGACATCACAGAAACTACCAAACATTATAAGCCACGGCTCCTACCCAAAAGAGCCAGTTATAAAACTACTGGTTTACACAAGGAGTCGTTGAAGAACTAAGAACAAGACTATGGATTTAAAAGTGCCTTGTAAAACACAACATATATTGTACATTTTTGTTTAATAACATCATTCTATGGCTAATGTTTTGATAGCTCAAACCTTGAACATAGGTTTACCAAAGTCATTCTTTATTTCAAATGGAAAAAAAGAATTGAGAGAAGAGGATAATTAACGAGGACTGAACTTAAAACTTTATGCAAGTTCAGGAAAACATGATCAAAGAATGAGAGATAAGAGAACAACCTGAACTCAGTAAAGAGAACATATAAAGGGTTCTGAGAAATAAAGTAGGTCAAAATATGAGGACACAAATTTTAGGAAAAACTGCAAATAATATGAAAGGTATCTTACACTTTTTTTAAAAAAATATTCTAGGAAAGTCAGATGTAATCTTTTGAAAGCATTTTTTCTCTCTTTATTTCTTTTTTTGATATTGAATCAAGGTGACTGTTCTAACCAATACAATCAATACATGGACATGTGCTTGCATCATAAACAATCATATATATGATGTTTACATATGAAAAGACAAAAATATAATATAAGGATATTTTATAAATAATTCTGTGTTTAAAGGGCATGTAATGACAAAACAAGGATATATTTAAGATTTCAAAGAATTCTTTAGACTGAAAAAACATGGTGAGGGTGAAAGGGCAAAACTAAAGTTTTTTGGCACTAAAGTGACCAAAGGCCTCACTAAGGCAACATAAATAGTTTTAAAACTCCACCAATGTGGATGTAGTCACAGTCATAATGTAACCTGGGACTCTCATCTTGTCTATTCTCTCATTTTATGAGCACTTAACTAAAGAAAAAATAAAAACGATATCAGCATTATAAAACAAAGAGCAAATTCTATTTTATTTATAATTCTATTTTTTCTTTTCCCTCTATTTACTGAAAATAAAGAGTTAAAAAGTACGTGAAAAGATAAATAGTCACAGAAAAAACTTCATATTGTATAAAAATATAATGCAGAATAGAAGATAAAACATTTAAAAAGTAAGATTAGGGAGTATTGCAATCATTAAGCTGTCAAGAACAGTAATAGGTACAACAAAAATTATCATTGCCAATGATTTTACAAATTTTTGCCATGAACAATCTTATCAGTAGATCCCTCAACTTCCTTCCTTCTTCCTTTTCTCCTTAGGTCAGTGCCTTACATTATTCTCCCCTCCAACCTATCACGTCTGTTTAGTTCAGAGTTCCCTTTATAAAGGTTCTTTTATAAGGCACATATCTAATTATAATACTGTTGGTTAAAAGCATTATATTAGATACACCATGAGAACCAATACTCTCCAAGCTATCTCCCAGTCTTTCCCAGCCCATTTCTTCTCTCTTCTTTCTCAGTGTACCCTAAACTTCAGCAACATATTGGCAAGACAATTCCGAAAAGTCTTACACTTCTAGCCTGAAAAGAAGGTAGAATGTATAGTAGAAAAAGCAGGGCTTTGGAAAAAATTCATATCTGGTCTTCACCACTTAGCAGTTGTGGTATAAAGAGGATGATTTTTGACTTTTCAATTCCTCCAGTTCTTAATGTATATAATAAAGAACATGGCCAAGACATAAAGACAACTGATGTGTCCTTGAATAGATTATTGGATAAAGATGTGGTACATATATATATAATAGAATTTACTGAGACACAAGATGAAATACTACCACTTATGAAAACATGGCTGGATCTTGAGATTATCAAGCTAATCGAAATAAGTCAGACAGAAAATGTTGAGAACCATATGATTTCACTTATATGTTGGCTGTAAAACTGAAAGCAACAAACAAACATGACAAACAAACAGAGACTCATGGACATGGACAGTGGATTAGTGATTACCAGAGGGAAGGGGTGAGGGAAGAGGAGAGCTAGAGAAGGATAAAGGGGATCAAATATATGGTGATGGAAGTAAGTTTTGATTTGGGGGGTGAACACACAATACAGTATACATATGATGTATTATTGAATTGTACAATTAAAACATTTTTAACAAATGTCACTCCAATAATTTTAATAAAAATAAATAAATAAAATAAAGATGATACCCTACCCACTATTTTTGTGAGAAATAAATGAGCTAACATATGTGAACTGTCCATTAAGACACATTTGACATTTTATTAACTTTAATGATGATAGAGATGATGACTCTACTGGATATTCCCACTTTACCACTTCAGATCTGCTCCTTTCTTTCCCCACTGGTTCTATATTACAAGAGTCCTACATCAGTAATTAGAAAAAACTCGATTGTTTTGAAATAATCCAGGGGCATTTACATCACTTCAATGCCTGCATTTAGACTAAATTTTGTCAAATACTCTTTATTGTAATCTCATTTTGCGTAATCACATTTTGCCACCGTAAATAAGGCAACCTGAATCATTTCATCCATAAATGACTTAGAATAATCTCTGAAGTAAAAAGTAAACGTGCTGAAATGCATGGAAGAACACAACTGCTAAAACAAGAAGCTGAGCTGCCCTTTTTTTCAGGGCAAAATTCCAGGACAACTACATCTTTGTATCTGGCATATGAACTTAAAACAGGAATTTCTTATGGAGCAGGTCAAAGGAGATTTAATTCTCAATTAGATTGAAAGAGACCTAACTCAATGAGGAGGAATGTCTTTCTTTTTAGGAGGCATAGAAAGGCATCATTTCAAAACAAATCTCTGTCTAGTGAACTTATGCTAAGGTACAGAAGCTCTTGATTAGGTTCATTGATATTTTAATATTCTGCAAGTTTAAAACTTTCTAAGAATGCCAATGTGTATTAAAGTATCTTGCATACTTAATTTAAACTATTTTATATTTTATTCTCCCTTGGGCTTTATAAACACTGCATTATTATTCAACATTGTTATATTAATATGTGTCCTCTTAATTGAAATAGAATTGAGTCTTTCAAAAAGAGCAATCCTCCTGAAACTTCTATTGTATTTAACTCTAAAGCTATGTCTCCATTCTCTTTTTCTCAGGGACAGTCAGACCCATTACCACCACCTGCAAATCTCACAGTCACTCAAACATAATTTAACACATTATTTCTAGTACTAAGCTTACCAACTCATTCATCTAACTAGCTTTTTATCTTAAAAATTAGAAATCTATTAAATTTATCACTAGTAAATTTGTAGCATTCCTTACATAATAAAAACACAAACCCAATCTCACTCACACACACACACAAACTTAGATGCATACGTATTTGAGAAATGAAAGATGAAAGTAAAGTAGAATTCCTGTACTGTTTGCTTGTTTTAATTATTCACTGATACCAGTTTTAGAGATGACTAATTTTAGAATAGCAGATATTTTACTTTCTACAACATTTTCAGCCATTGGTGTCAGAGTATTTTAGACTTCTTCTCCTCATTTCCCACATCCTTATCAATATTTTCTCCCTGATTTTGTTACATGATTTTCTTTCTTCCTTCTTTTTCATTTTTTATTTCACTAACAATGTATAGATTAAAGGTAGCTCATTCCTCTATTCATTCAACCAAAAAGCATTTATTAGGTGACTGCTATTTGCAAGATATCGTGGTACTTTTATCCTTAATTATGCAAAAGCTTTCTAATTTTTCTCCATGGCTGTAGTTCCTCCTCCATTAGCAATGAATTAAAACCCTTTTCATCTTTTTTATTTGTTTCCAAAATTTCAATGATGTACTTTTGCCCACTGGTTTTGTTTTACATTCCAGAATTCTAGTAGTTGAGTACTATTTACCTGCCCAACTTTGTCTCCCATGGTTGCTAAATGTATTTAATCAATGACAATTTCCAAAAAGATTTATTAGCTTGTTATTCTCTGTATATATCCTGTATTTTCTCACCTTTTAACAATAAAGTCAAATTTTCAACTCAATTAAAAACAGGTGAAATCACATTTCCTACTCTGTCTTCACCTAGATTTTTGCTACGTATAATTTAGAAGATTTGCTTTGGCATTTTTCAACAACATGAGGTTATCTGCAGCATTTCCCTCCCAAATTGTTCTCCTTGTTATTTTTTATTTATTCATTAAGGTCCAAATTAAATATACAACTAGAATAAACATATTTTTAAATAAAAAGGCATTGTGAATGAGTTATTTTAATTCTTTCTTCCCAACAACATGAGTCCAGGTATAAAACACCAGGTTGGCAAGAACTGTGTTAAATAATGAAATTCCAACTCACTGTTCTGAAACTTGTCTCATGGAGTTCAAGGTGGTTCTACTCTATAGTACAATCAGGATAAACACCAGCAACAATTAATCTCTTCATCTCTGTTCTGGCTGCAGGTCAATCTCCAGTTGTAGGGGCTAAATATTAGCAAGATATGACACTTCCTGTATTTTTGTTTCTAGAGTACATATACATATTTTATTCTAAAATGTATTTATGATGATTTATAATGATGCATGATTTTTATTCTAAAATGCATTTATGATGGTTCAAAATAAAGTATAAAGTATCAAGATAAGATAAATAGAAAAGAAAGTAAAAAAGGAAAAAAGAAAGGATAAAAGAAGAGATGGGAAGATAAAAAAGAAAGGAAGAAAGGACAGAATAAAGAACAATTGAGTAAATGAGGAAAAATTGGTAGAAAAGTCAGATGGAGTCAGAGATAGAGTGAAATTATAGAACAAACCACTTATGACATAGAAAATTAACTTCTTTGTAACTCAGCAACTTGGGGCAGAAAGGGTCACCGCCCATACATAAGGGTGATATTCAAAGATTATTATTATTCCTTAACGAATGACTCTATTTGGGGGCGATGATTACACCGAATTAAAGGCACTATTCAGGTTTCACAGCTCACCTCATTCCCTGTGCCAAGTTGCTGCTCATGACAGAGAAGAGATATCTGGGGTTACAGCACAACAAACAACTTGAGAAATAAAACTTGGATTTGGTGCCAACACTTGCAAATTTTCTTAAGGGTTCCTGCTAATTTGTAGCAGATAGCAAAACAAGTGTGAAAGTGTGAAATGACACATGCTAGAGGGAGGAGTGGAAGCTGGGAGAGAGGAAGTGAAAAATGGTTCTATTTTAAGAGGATGCTTAATTTCATTATAATCAACTGTTAGCCTTTTCCTTACATTACTATTTACTGAAATACTGTAATTTCCTAAATAAGCATGTGTCTGAGTTTTACCCATAAACCCCTGCGGAAGCAAGCAGACCATAAGATTCACTCTAACAAAGGCTTCTTAGTTGGCTAAGGGAGCATCCTAGCAGAACAAAAACTTGTAAAGCAATGTGCATTTGAAATAGTGTGCTGTCAGCCCAATCCTGGATTAAGCCAAATAAATCGTGATGAAGTAGTAGTAGATGGAAGGAGAAAGGGAGGGGAGAGGAACAGAAAAGAGAATCCATGATTCCTTCACAACATGCTTGAAATTCTTCCTCAGCCCTTTGATCTATGAAGGGAGGCAGGGCTGAATGACTGACTATTAGGTAAGTCCAGCACTTGTCTTTGGTGGTAGACAGTCTGAATTTAACTCTGGTCATCAACACACGGGTGACTTTGGATACATCACTTATCTCCTGTAATTTTTTTTGTTTCTTCATATGCAATATTATAAAAATATTATAAATATTTACCTTTATATGGTTGCCTAGCTGAGATAAATTTATAAAGCACTTAGTATAGTGTACGACAAAAATATGCAAAAAATCTTATGTATTATCATTATTAATATTTGGAACATGGACTTGTAGATTTGGAATAGCCTTTAGAAAATTATTCTTATATTTATAGATGAGAGAACTTAGGTTCAGGTATGTTTCCCAACTTTCTCAAAGTCTACCAAATAGAAAGATGGTCTTTTGTTCCACAGTCCAGGGCCCTTTTATATGGCAAAAGAGAACAGTTTGGTCTCTAGTTCACGAAGAATAAAGAATTTAGAGCATTGCCTTATGGGTGGTGCTTGAATTTCTAAACTTGCTTCAAAAGATTCTGTAAATGTGATTAGAAATTGATTTCATCTTCTTAATGTCATATTCACTATATTACTTGATTATATGAGGAACACAGAACAGGCCTCAAATAACACCTACCCCCACCACCAAACCTCTTTAACTACCACTGGGCACATGTCAATAAAATTGTTTTCATCTAGTCATTTTTTCTAATAGCTCATGTGTTCAAATTAAAATTTTTGGAGAATGGGAAAAGTTCATGCCGTATGTCACTTACTGATGGTAATTATTTTCTGTGCTTCTGCTAGTTGTTTTTCCAATTTCTTATTCAAGTGATACTTTCACATAGAGTTCAGCCATCTCATCTTTCAGAAAGGCAAACCAACATAATTTTAATACCCACCTCAGCTTTTCTTCCTGAAAGAAGAAATCAGACCCATCCTACTCATTTCTTATGTTAGCATGTACATGTGTACAATTTTACCATTCATATTGAACTATACTATTGATAGTGGGGTTCTTGAGTCACTTTTATTGAATCTAATGCTAAATAGTTAAATATATTCCCTAGTTGAGATTCTGATAAATAGAATTCAGATTTTAATAGACTTAAAATTTAGATTTCTTATTCCAAAGCTTACTCAACAGATGTGTAAGAGTGTGTTATGTTTCAAAGTCATTGTAAAAACAAAAAACAAAAAACAAAAAAAAAACAGAGCACACTATACAGTTGTTGCAGTTGTTATTTTTCTCCTGAAATAGCCACTATCACAGTCACTGCATGTCAGCGTGGAAGAGATGTCAGACTTCATCTAGCCCATTAATTTTATTCCACTAATGTTAAAACTGGGGCCCAGAGAGATGAAAGTCATACATTATGTAGGGTGAGGGGAGAGAGAGAGGGAAAGAAAGGAAGAAGAGGGAAAGAAGGAAGGAAGGAAAGAAGAATATAGAATAGGTTAAAATTTTATTCAGCCTTCTCAAAAATTTATTTTCCATTTTATTTTACAATATGTATGTAATTAAATTACTAACCAGGCAAGCTAAGAGTCACATGAACCACTCAGAAATGAACAGTTGTTTGTTTTACAGGAGTTTTATGCTAAAAAATAACGAGACACTTCTCATATTAAAATAGAAATGCTGAGAGTCATTAACGGGACTACACAGGCATAAAGATAAAAATGCTCGCCCAAACAAGCTGAAAGGCTGTTTAGATTTTCTTGCTCAACTAAAAAAAAGTATACAATAAGACAAAACAAAAAATGAGTGCCAGAGCTAGAAGTCTCATAAAATATCCTGTGACTTAAGCCCTGACATTAATGAGAGTGTGAGGCTGCTGCTTTAAGACTACCAGTGGCTTGTTATTTCCAAGATGAAGACCAACAAAACACAGTAAGGGCAAGTTTGTTCTTGATTAGAATCTGTATTTGAAAAATTCTGAACAATAAGCACAGTAAGAGGATAATGTGAGGTGTATATTTTACTTGCTTTTTATTGCAGTATAAGCTCTGACAATTTACTCTTATATCTTGAAATTACTATCATTTTTCTTCTGATACAAATCTGAAAAGTTAATTCTTGGGCAACCATTTTAACATTTTTCATAGAATACTTTTGAAATGAGGTGAATGTACACAACTTAGTAGTTAATTGATGAGAAAAAGGTATGTTTCTCTTACAAATAGCTTTACCTTCAGTGTCGACATGTAGGGCAACCAAAACTGGCTGAGATTCAAAAAGGTGCTAAGAGTTCACAGACACACACCTCTAAGGGCTGCCAGCTGCAAAAACACATTCTCAATGAAAGCTGCTCATCTCTAGGAATTCTCTTTTTTCTTTAAATATAACAGCACATCATTACAAATCAGGTGTTAAGAGAAAGCATTCTAAAAAAACCCCACAAATGTATGAATTTTATAATTGAGGTATACAGAAACATGCTAAGATTAGTTATTTGAAGACGAGACACTTCTGAGAAAAATGATATTTAATGAACTACATGCTCATTTTTCAGGCTTTATTTCAAAATCTGTCTTGAATCTCAAGAAGCAAAATAATTTTCTCTTCAGCTTACTTTCTCCATTTTTTTATTATAGTAAAATATACATTAACATAAAATTAACCTTCTTGGCCATTTTAAAAGCCACTTTATTGAAATATGATCACTATGTTAAAAGCTATACATATGTAATGTATACAACTACTCAAAGAGTTTGGGGATAAGTAAAACAACCAAGAAAACCAGAAACATATCCATCACTTCTCTTTATTAGTTTTCTCTCACTCTCTTTATTATTATTACATTATTATTATTATTATTATTATTATTATTATTATTAT
>CM053509.1:99092015-99158465 GCA_028627145.1 Eidolon dupreanum | reverse complement strand
GAAGAAGAAGAAGAAGAAGAAGAAGAAGAAGAAGAAGAAGAAGAAGAAGAAGAAGAAGAAAAGGAAGGAAGGAAGGAAGGAAGGAAGGAAGGAAAGAAGGAAGGAAGGAAGGAAGAAAGGAAGGAAGGAAGGAAGGAAGGAAGGAAGGAAGGAAGGAAGGAAGGAAGGAAGGAAGAAAAAGAAAGAAAGAAAGAAAGAAAGAAAGAAAGAAAGAAAAGAAAGAAAGAAAGAAAGAAAGAAAGAAAGAAAGAAAGAAAGAAAGAAAGAAAGAATAGCACAACTAAAGGGTTTTAAGATGGGACTGTAACAAGATTAATGAGTTTATTATTTATATTTTTGCTCTTGTAACAGTCTGGGAGAATAAGCCATATTTTTCTTTTGATTGTAACCCATTGACGTCATTCTACTGTCCATAGGGACAGATGCAAACTACTAACATAAAAAATTACTACCTTCTTGAGATAGCCTTTATTTAGTTCTGAAGTCACATCTCTCACCTTCCCTGCCTTGCACAGTATACTCCTTCAGTAATAACCATTTCATAGTTTTCTACCCACACCATAGAATTTCTTACCAGTGAGCTATTCTCTCGGTTCATGCTAACCCCTAAATCTGGAAGGCCCTGCATCCTTGTGTGCCAGATGGCACATTTATCTTTAAAAGCTCAGCTCAGCATATTAGTATTTCCACATTCTATGTTCTCCATGTGTTTTCTTCCCTTTCATTTTTATCCTCAGACTTTTTGTTTCTCAAACTAGCATTTGTTAAGAGTATTTCATTCAGATGATAATGGACAGTTATTTTTGAGTGTTCATGTTATGGCAGGTACTGTGTTAAGTGTTTTACATGCATTATGCTATTCAAACACCACATCAACTATTTAAAGTAAGTATTATTATTATTTCTATTTTACAGATGAGCAAACTAAAATAGCTTGAAGTCATATGCTGGTAATGCTGAGGTCAAAATTCAACACAAATGTAATTATAAAGGCTGGTCGAACTCCTTGCCTAGTCGTTTACTTCTACCTCTAACCCAAGAGTTACTTTTTTACTCAGTTGCCTCATTTAGAGTCACAGTAGACTTTTCTGAGTATCTCTGTTCTCTTCATGTTTTCTATCTTAGGGGCATGGTAGTATATTTCTTCAAAATGTATAAAGACATTTATGAGGAGGAAGAGGAACAAATAAAAGATTTGGAGAGAACACCAAAAGAGAAATTTGGGCTTTCTAAAGTCTCCTATAATGTCAGAAGTTTGTTCCATTCTGAGTGTTTAACTCTCCAGAGTACAGATAGATGACTCTTTTAGAAGTTCTATGAGAAACTGCCAGGTGATATAGGCCTTAGTACCAGGATCATCTTTTTCTCTTCATCTAAAACTGTCACCAGGAAGACCTATAAAGATCCTTTTTTTTTCTGATATGCATAATACAAACTGGACATATAAATATATAAAATATTGATTAATCTAAAGCTCCTGATGTGAGGAATGCCTGTAAAAATATAAGAAATAATTTGGAATGATGATTCATTTTGAGGAAACTACTTCTTCCATTATGAAATATCATTGGTTTTATTACACATACATGCTATGAATCATGTATTCATTGTTCATGGGCATTTATTCAAAATAATGTTTGACTCTTTCTACTCTGTATTTTTCTCATCACAAACTTAGCTTGGGAGCTTCCAGAATTATGAAAACAAGAATCATTTTCTACAATCTATAAGGAGACAGCACCCCCCTGAAATTGCTGAAGTGCTGTTAAGTAGCTACTTAAATCATGAGTGAACATGATCTATCATAGAGCTAACTCCAGAAGCAAAACAGTGAAGTAGTACAACATGGAAATGTGTAAAGCAAGGGATAAGGGAGCAACCTTGACCTGTTACGCTGTAAAAAAGTACATGTGATCTCTGTGTATGACAGTCCTCTTTCTTAAACACAAAACATTTTACCCTGCACGGCACCAGTTACATATCTCTTCACGTAGTAAAATTAAAAAGAGGCTTTTCAAAGAGGACTAAGATATTAGTAAAGCATAGAGTGAAGCTTAAGATATATTAAGCGAGACTAAATTATACACCACAATTTAAATCCTTAATATTGTAACCAGGTTACAAAGAAAATTTTAATGTGAATACTAGTTTCAGGAATATAAAACTACCCTTCCCATCAAGGGAAAAAAAGAGCAGCATTGTGTATGGATTTCACATTAATAGTTTCCTTTTCTCTTGTGTCATCATTACTTCACTCCTCATAGAAAAAGTTGCTGGGAGGCATAAATTTTGAATAATAACAAAACTCAGCCAAAGCGTTCTCATTGAAAAGAATTAGCAAACCAGACAGGGTACTGCAGAGTGAATGTTAATGAGAATATTTTACAAGGCAAATTACAAAGGAGACTACAATTATCAATTTCTCTCAATGCTGTTCAGGTTTATAGTATATAAGTAAAAAACTATTGGGAAAATTTTAAACTGGCAGGATTACTTTTAAGAGATGAACAACAAATTGCTCTTTAACTTTAGTTCACATAATGTACCAGATGTCATATATCTCAAGCGAAAACAATTCATCACAAATAATACTTAGAAGTTTTTAAAAATTATTTCACATGTTTATAATGAAAAATGATTATTTCTAAAGTATAAATTTCTGAAGACTCAAAGTTCTACTACATTTTATATCTCTCTGTGAGACACATGTTCATAACTCAGAAACAATTAGTTGATAAACTAGATTCCTATTGTTTTAATTTCACTCTTGTTATTTGTTCCCTGGAAATTTTCAGCTCTGTTCACCCAAACTCTTGTCTTACTCATCATGACAAATGTCTTTTCAGTTATATTAACTGATTTGTAGTTAATTATTTCAGTTATATTAACCAAATCATTGTTAATATGAGTTTTTTTATTTCTAGAAATATTATCGAATTTTCAAAAGACCTTAAAACTAAAATCTTAGTCCCACTGATCCTCATAGGAACTGAAATTCCCTCTTCAAAATCTATTTGTCAATAGGTGGATCCTTATTACTTGCTTCCTGACCTGCTGTTCCTAGCTAGTGCGTGGTTGATGACCACTGCCAGGCTCACCTAACTCTTCACGAAAAAACCATTGAATTCTCCTCCATACTATTCCTGAACCTGCTTGCTCTTGAAGGTCTGACTTCACCACACATACTAACCTTACCTTGAACTCTGCCCCCAAATTAGATACTCTAAAAATGGGAAAAGAGCAAAAGCCAAAAGAAGCCATAAAGAGTCTAAGGTGGTATATGTCTATCCTTAGAGGACTTCGGATACGGGGACAAACGTTAAGAAGACATGGAGCTCGAATGTGAATTGTAATTCTGCTTTACAGAATTCCAATGCAATAAAATGAATTTATTTAATAATAACCCATAAAATAAAATCCTGGCACCACTGACTATATACATTATAGTACAATACTCCCATCAGTATATTACAAAATTATTTTGCATTAAATTGCAAAAAAGTAAATAATGCTTAAATTAGTTAAACTCTAAAAAGCAAACAAAAGATAACTCACCATGATGTTTTGGCTCTTTCATCTGATTCTTTGGAAATATGCATTTGAAAGGCTAGAAAGGAGAATACTCGATGCAAGCTATGTACTATGTATTTTGCATATAATTTTTTTCTTGAATCTTCACAATAACTGCAGTAGTGAGATATTTATATATTCAGTTTACAGTTAATGAATTTGAGCTCAAGAGAATTAAATTTTGAAGGTCAATATGGATGATGGTAATTTTCACCTCACTGGGTTGGTTGTTGCAAAGACTAAATGAAAAAGCGACTTGAATCAATTAGCAAAGAACAGTGATTGAGCCTCTCCTATGCACCACAAAATTCCATCTATTTTACCTCATTTAATATTTTTAAGTGGATAAATGGACATTCAGTATGAATATTAGTATGAACCCAGGGTCATATACAGACTTTTGCTCCTCCAGGTTATGATTAATGTCTTGTCCACGGTGGCATGCTTAATACCAGACAAGTGTTTGCAGTCCATGAAAGATTCTCAGAAAATATTGTATTACAATGAATATATGAGGATTATCTAGAACTATCTAGTGGTCTTAAAGGTTCTGTGCTATTAACATAATACTATTTTATGACCTTTGTAATGTGAAGGGAAGATAATATGTTTGCATAGTGATACTATCAAAGAAAGCATCTTCTGAAGTCACACAGGAGAACTTACAAATATGAAGCAACATGTCCAACAGAACCCAGAAGCTGACTTGCAAAAGTTCATTTTCAAAAGAGATATCACACATTCATATCTTTTTAAAACACAATAAACTGAATATATACTTATTTTCCGGTATATGAAGGATTTACTTCAATACCACAATAATTTTTTTGTATATTTTCTAATCTGTACATTTGAGTATGTCTTTTATTTTATCCATTGCTATTATATCAGTTGTCCCTTTTTGACACTGCTAGTACATATGATTTAAACAGACTCTTTACCTCTGTCTAGTTCTCTGTAGTTTAAAAAAAGCAGATAATAGAACCAGACAAAATTATTCTTAATATGAATATATATATTATGTACAAAAATCCACATGAGGTGTGATATTTGTTCTCAAACCTCAAATTCTTTTAAGTCTTAGTCATCTTCTTGGTGGTTAAGGTTGAAAAACAAATGACCTATGGATAAGAGAAAGATTGACATGTTTGCAAAACTATTAGAAAAATATAGTCTTATGCTAATTTAAATGCATTTCCCAATATTAAAAACTCAGGCTTGCAGTATAGTAAGGTTTTTAGTCTGGATTTTAGGTTGCTTGCTAAAAATTAAGGATGCTAGTAGGTTTATATGCAAGAATAGAATACATAGAGAAAAAAAATGGGAAAACTGAAAACCTTGATGCCCAGTAGTTAGAACAATGTTCTCTCAATAAGAAAATATTGTGTCAAATATAGTGCATTTATGACAAGAATTTTTACTTCTCCCTTTGGAAATTAATTCCTTTAGCATATGGGTATTTTAAAAGGGGTTTTAAGATGGGAGGTATTACACGGTAACATATATTTTCCCAGCCTAGAGGACAAGTGAAGGAAAGTTAAGAAAAAATAAGTGAACAAGAATTTAACTTCATAATACAAATAGATGAAATACATCTAGAACCCCATGTTTCTCTTCCTTTTAACTTCGATTTTATTAAAATTAATTTTAAAAATTACTTAAAAAAATATTTTCATAGAGTAAATACACCTAGATATCACTGCAACTACAACGTAGTCCTAAACACTTGGGCTCAGATTCACTCCTGCTTCTCCTTCCTTGCCATTGCCACCTTCTTTCTCTTCTTTTTTCCTCTTTTAATACCAAGAGAAATCTACAGTTTGCCACTTTTTGATTCACTTTTACAACAACATAAAATGATAGAATATAGTACTGTAAATTGAAGTTGGTTCTAAAGGAATACAAATCAAAATAATGTTCCAGATGGGCTTTTGGAAACGTGTTACACAATATCGAGATAATAAGACAATTCTTAGTCTATCTTAGTAGGAGCCTAAAGTGCTATACTAGCAGTCTTTTCACTTCACCGTCCCCATCCCCGCAACCATTGATCTTTCACTGTCAGTAATTTGGGCAATTTCTGGAGAATGGTGTGTGCCAACTTTGTATGGCGTCTCACATTTTTTATGTCTTCTGTCAAAGATAGTAACACATTTTCTGTCAAATAAGGTACTCATGACTTACTTAGGCTGGACATATATCCTTTTCTCTGAGTAAAAATGAGTAAAAATTTTAAGATACTAAAAAGGAATGATGGATTCCTAAATAATGCAAAGCAATTGCTCTAATGAGTATCAAATGTTTAGCACTGGTATCCGGAAAGATAGGAGTCAGTTCACACCAGTTGATATATCATTTGGTCTGATATCACTATAGCTTGTGATATTAATGTTTCATTTGGAGTGGAGTGGGGGGGGATGGGGATAGTTTATGAGAGTCTAATATAGGCAAAGATTAGGAAAGACATCAAAATCCAACAATAGGTGATTAAAGTAGCAGTTCCTTATTGTATTTGTCTGAGATTCTCAGGCAAGAAAAAGTAAATGGTATGAGATCTGTGACATTACAATGACTGTGACCATTCTACTTATTTATTTTATTTAATTTTATCAACTATTCTGTAAGTTAGATGGCAATAGTTTATTTTACAAATGAGTGAACTAAGGGTCAAAGAGAATAAATAACTTGGTCAAAGTTTACAAAGCCAATACCAGTGGAGTCAGGATTTGAAGTATGATCTATCTGCTTCCAAAACCTGTATTGACTATTTCCAAAGTTATTCTTAACCTTAATACTAATCTTTATATTTGTCTTCATTTAACCCTAATCCAAATTGATGGTAATTTTTATCACAGAACCAGAGAAACTGAATGGAATTCTCAGAAAACAACGTGATCTACAAAGAAATAACAATTATAGAGGCACCATTATTATTGTCAGAAGACATTTTAGGATCCACAGGGTGATTTGTTGATTTTCTTTTAGTATAAATAATATAGAATGGTTTATTTAAATAATGTTTTAGAAGTGAATAAAAAATAGTGCTCTTATTTCTATTTCATGATCAATATAAAAGGTCACATGCTACAGTAGTATTCATTATGCTTTAACCAAAAAAATCTTATATAACAGACTCCCCTCTTATCCACGATTTTGCTTTTCATGGTTTCAGTTAACCACAGTCAACCTTGGTAAAAATATTAAATGGAAAATTGAATATTATTCCAGAATTAAATTATTCCAGAAATAAATAATTCTTAAGTTTTAAATTGGGTGCCATTCTGAGTAGCAAGATGATATTTCACACATTCTGTTCTGTGCTGCCAAAGAAGAGCATATCCACACTGTATATGCTCCCCACCCATTAGTCACTTAATAGCTGTCTTGGTTATTAGATCAACTGTCGTGGCATCGCAGTGCTTGTGTTGAAGAGACCCTTATTTTACTTAATAACAGCCCCAAAGTGCAATTTGGAAATGCCAAAGAGAATTTGTAAAATGTATGTATGGACAGGAAAATATATAATATATATATAGGGTTCAGGACTTTACATGGTTTCAGGCTTTCACTGGTAGTCTTGGAACTTATCCCCCATGGATAAGAGGGGTCTAGTGTCCCCAAGTTTTCAATGGCATTTCACTTTTAACAGAGACTAAGCACAATTGATACATAAACAAAGACAATAGTAGGGAAGAGAATGGACTTTAAAAGTACTATCACATTTCTCTTCAACCATTATTAGAGGGATCTAAGAATTCATACCAATTGTATATAAAGTACTTTTTAAAAAATCTATGGTGTTATTTACTGGAGGTAGGAAAGTTCAGCATAGTTCTTGCTCAGACTTACAGAATACTAGTGCTGAACATATCTTTAGGCATCCTCTTTTCAAATTACTTCTCCCACAACCCCTACTCTATAGACAAGGAAGAAGAGTCTCAATAAAATAATGTAGATTCATAGAGTAATTTGGTTTTTCAAGAGCAGAAATGAGTAGAAATCAAGTTCAGTACCTTTTTCCAAGGGAACACATATTATACTAACCACATACTATACTAATACTGACACATTTCTCAGACAAAAAATTGGAGAATTGCGTATCTTCAGATTTCTAAGCCATCTCAGGGACATCTTAATGAGCAATGCTATACATTTGTTTTGACATTAAGTTTTGTGAGATAATATATATCTACAAATCACAAGAACCACATGAAGAGTTAGATACTCTGGACAGAGAGGCCTAAGACTAGAAGATGGAATTTTAGGTTGGGAGACTATATGTTCTGATTTGCCAGAGACAATCTCAGTTTGCATTGTAATCCCATGCACTTATGAATAGTGCTCTTTTCATTATCAAGGGTTTCTCGGTTTGGACAACAAAAGTTATGATCACACAAGTTTTAGCATAAGTTAAACATTACCTCTAGTCTGTGTCTTTAGAGCCTATAATTCCTTGTCTTGATATGCAATGTTCCTTATTAAAGGAAAATGCCACAATAAAGTAGAGCTTAACCACTACTTTCAATTTAATGAGAAGTAATTTATCAAATTATTTCTATCTGACACCTACAATATAATTGATTTAATAAGGGAATGAGATGACAGAGCAAAAGGACATTGATTTCACATGTGCGTACACATGCCCTCCCATCCCCACACACAACATTGAAAAAAGGAATAAACAGTGAAAATGAGGAAAACATTCACCTATCTTCCGATTTTGCCTATGAACAGTTTGGATTATAGGTATATTAGTATTTTTCATTTCTATAAAAAGGGTTATTAGATCAACTATTTAATTTGTCAGGTAAGTTAGACAAATGAAATAGAGGGATTTTGCCTTGGAATTCAGGTGAGAATGGTCTGTAGAAAGGTCATCCGAGCTACCGCAAATGCAAAATCATGCACTTCTACTTCTACTCAAACAGACAAATACATGTGCTTGTGCAGCTGAGTATGTGTAATTGTATGAGAAAAAGAACACTTTCTTGATACATCTTCAGTGAAGGGGAGGAAGCCAAGATGAGCTTCCAGAGACTTTTATAACTCAATAATAAAAATAAAATGAAGGAAATATATAGTGATTTAATAAAGTTAGGGTAAGTCTTTGCTAGTTGTTTTAATTGAGTGCACTTGAAGGACAAAGAAAATATCATTGGAACATAAACTTAAGACATCTTATATTCTTTCCTTCCAGTCATAATAAAGATTATTTTGTGTTTATTTGAAGTTATAGGAAATGAGCTTGCTGTCATCTTAATGTACTTCACATCATGAAGAAAGAATCCATCAGTGATATAGTGTGAAGAATGTTGCTATGAATTTTCCAGATCAGTATCTTGTTAGGGTTTTCTGCAGAATTCATTGTGACAAAACATTGCCCTAACACTTAAGGTTTAGAAGAAGGTGTCTTTCTGTCCAGAGAAACTTATTTCACTTTACAATCCTAATAGTCTATGCCATGAATTCTTATTTCATAACACAATATTTGATACATTTACATATTTTTCTTTGTTAATAAATAACCAAAAGTATTCTATGTGCCACAGAATCTCAGCTTTACAATGGCTAGCATAAATTCTATTTCAATGCTACGATATAATTACTTCTCTTTCTTTGTTCTACAAGAAAAAAAAATAACCAGAAGGGCTTTTCCATGTTTAATTTTCTTGAGGAATAAACATGCATTAAATAAAAGAAATCTAAGTTTAACATTATAGTTGCTTAAGCAAACGAGCATCAAATCTTCACTTTTTAATAACTTCTACTAACAAATGCTTTCATTTGCTTTACATGGCTATTGTGTCCAGTAATTTTTGTTTCTGAACAAAAACATGTTAAACATACAGCTCATTTAATGAAAAGCTAATTTCAAATATTCTTATTTTGAAGCTATGTTGTGGGGAAATTTATAAGTGACATCTGGAAAATAATCTTATTGAAAATAAACATGCCAAAATATATGGATCATAATCTCCATATTTCCTCTCAAATCTTTCTACACTTTTGCTAAATAAATAAACTTTTTAAAGAAATTCTTGGTTAAGGCCATTGTCAGCTATTTATTTTAAGGTAACAGACATGGGTTATACAAAATTAATTATAGCTCCCTACCTTAAGATTTTCAGTAGAGCATTGATTTTACTATAATTGTTACTTGAATCATTACAAGTTTTCTTTTATTAAATCTAACAGAGGCATAAATAAAATTATCCAAGCACCTCTATATCACATGCATATTGATTAACTATGGAAATGGTGCTATGCATTGATTAAAAATTTACTGAAATTATTGCTTGTACAGAATTAACTTCAAACTAACTCTGATGCTAAGACACAGAGACAAAATGGTAAATTTGATCGATCAACAAAAATAACTTCAATTTAGCTGACTCTTAACCCCAGCTCTTTCCCCCTGCACTCATATATCAGAGATGCAGGCAATGTAGTAGGAACAATATCGACATGAAGGCGTTAAAGATATTTGCCTTCCCTAGGATGACAGGTTTATAACATCATTTTCAGTCATTGGAATTCTTCTACATCAATGATAACATCATGTCTAAAACAAACCATGATTCCTTAAACATCATAATGTGTACACTCTCCTTCAAAAGTGAGGTTATAATACTATTTCATATTTGAACAAAGAACTGATTAAAACTAGAAAACGAGTATGAAATTTAAGTAAATAATAGTATTGCCTTACATTATTATTCATATATTATTTTAATGAGTAGAAACTGGCTGATCTGGAATTTTTTTCTAAAAAGGCTAATTCAACAGAATACTCATTGACATTATATAAAACAAATAAAATCATATAGCAAATTAATCTTTTTCTTTTAAATAGCAACACTATATTGCATTCAGAAAGCATGTGAATCAAAATTTTTAAAATATATTATCAAGACGATTGTGGATTAGAAAGCTCCAAGCTCTATTTTCCCATTGGAGGGGGACAGTGGGGAAGTATGTATCGATTAAAATAAGTTTATAGGAGCTCTGGAAACTAGTCAGTAATCTATGGAAACCAAGCAAATGTCCAACCAAAAGAATACACATTCAAAATGGTCAGAAATTCTGTAGTGTTTATACTTACCCTCGTGCCATTTCCTTTCCTGCGCAGGGCTGCACAGTCAAAAGGAGTGACTCTATTTATACTTTCCTCTCTCAGGCCAGAAAGAGCAAAGTAGGACATATTTGCAATGTTCTAACCCAGCAGCCCCCAACTATTTTGGCATCAGGGACCAGTGCTTCTATGAGAATCTAAAGCCTGATGATCTGAGGTGGAGCTGAGGCAGTGATGCCAGTGCTAGGGAGTGACTGCAAAAACAGATGAAGCTTTGCTTGCTCACTAGTTGCTCACCTTCTGCCATGGGGCCTGTTTCCTAACAGGCCACAGACTGGTACTAGTCCGTAGTCCAGGGGTTGGGGACTCCTGTCTGTGCACTGAGAAAAAAACTGGTTTATTTCTATCTTACTTAGAACTAGACAGGAAAAGAAGAGCATAATTCAGTTTATAGACTGGAAGCAATATAAAGCAGAGGCAGCCGTGTGAAAACTTTAGGGCTACTGCAGATCCATGGAAGCCGGGGTAATATATAATGGACAAAAGAATACTATGGAACATTCAAGGCACTGGGAAAAAGCTGGAGTAAGACTGTTTGGAAAATTAAGACTTTAAATGCAGCTATAAGTGATATTAGTATATTGTTGGACTAGGAAACTTCAGGATCTCATACTCCACAGAGATATTAAGACAACAACTATAGATTGACTAAGGTAGCTTTATGGGAGTTCTGGAAACAAATCAAAGATCTATAGTGTTTATGGGCTAGAGTCGGGGAGATAGTGTAATCAAATGTCCAGAGAGCATATATGTCCAGAAAAGGCCTGAGAAAGATCTAAGCCTTTATATTGAGCTTATTAGTAATGATTTTCCCTGCCAGGAGCCAGTCTATAAGACCGAGTGAAATGACTGCCTTTTTGTATGCCCAATTTTCAACAAAAGAACAAAAGGCATTTAAAGTAACAGAAATATGGCCTATTAAAAAAAATAAATATCAAAAAATGGTCCCTCAATAAATACATGCATCAGAGTTACTATACAAAACTTTAAAACAACTATCTTAAATATGCTGTAGGAGCTAATGGAAAACATGAACAATGAACTTAAGAAAATCAGAAAAAAAAATCTAAACAGAAAGAATAAAAAGAAGTGATAGAAATTATTAAAAAAGAACCAAATACAAATTCTAAAGCTACAAAATATAGTAATTGAATTGAAATATTCACTAGTGAAGTTGAACAGCAACCTCAAACAAGAAGAGAAAACAATCAGTGAACTGTAAGACAGTTTATCTGAAATGATTGTGTCTGTAGAACAAAAAGAAAAGATAATGAAGAAAAGTGTACAGAGCTTATTGGACATGTGGGACACATATAAGTATGCTTAGATAAATGTATACATTATAGAACTCTCAAAAGGAGAAGTAAGAGAGACAGAGCAATGAGATATATGAAGAAAATAATGGCTGTAAACTTTTCCAATTTGAGGAAATACATAGATCTACAAATCCAAGAGGCTCAACAAACTCCAAGAAGGTTAACATAAAGAAACTCACAATAAGAAACACTATAATCAAATTGTCAAAAGCCAAAAACAGAGACTCTTGAAAATAGCAAGAGAAAAATAACTCATTGCTTACAAGAGAGTCCATTAGACTAGCAGTGTATTTTTCAGCAGTAACATTGCAGGCCAGAAGGCAGTAGGATAATGTATTAAAAAAGAAAAAAGAAAAAAGAAAAAACTGTCAATCTAAATTCTATATTTGGCAAAACTATCCTTAGAAATGAAGGAAAAATTAAGATATTCTTAAACAAGCAAAAACTGCGAGAGTTCATAAATCTTCCCTACAAGAAAGTTTAAAGGGAGTATTTTTAATATTGAAATGAATAGATTCTAGACAGTAACTCAAAGTCATATGAAAATATCAAGTTTTCTGGTAAAAGTAAACATACATATAAATATAAATATAAATAACAGTATCACTATAATTTTGGTTTGTAATTTCACTTTTTATTTTCTACAGGCTTTGAAAGACACATTCATAAAAATAAATATAAATCTATGACAATGATTAAACAATACATATATAAAGGGAGGAGGAATCTGTAAAGGAGCAGAATGTTTGTATGAGATTGAAGTTGGTATATGGAAAAGTTATGGAGATGAATGGTGGTGACAGTTGCATAACAATGTGAATGTGTTTGCTATCACAACCCGTACACTAAAAAATGATTAAGTCTATGGCCATGCTACTCTGAACAAGCCCGATCCCATCTGATCTTGGAAGATAAGCAGGGTTGGGCCTGATTAGTACTTGGATAGGAGACCACCTAGGAAGACCAGGTGGTGTAGGTGTAAAAAAAAAAAAAAAAAAAAAAAAGGGGGATCATAAGCTGACAAGGCCCTTGCAATCTGTGAGGTCAACCAAGGGTTGCCTCACCTAAAACAAACAAACAAACAAACAAACAAACAAAAAATGATTAAAATCATAAGTTTTATATTTTATTTCAATAAAATGCACTTGGATGTGGCTAATTTACTTTTTTCTAGCTTTATTCAGATATAATTGACACATAATTTTTACAGGTAAAGTGTAGCGTATGACTTAATTTACATACACTGTGAAATGATTACCGCAATAAGTTTAGTTAACATCCATCACCACATATAGACGCAAAAACAAAACAAAACAAAGCACATTTTTCTCCTTGTGATAAGAACTCTTAGTATCTACTCTCTTAACAACTTTCAAATATACTGTACAGCAATGTTAACCATAGTCAAGATGTTGCACTTTACATCCCCAGTACTTGTTTATCTTATTACTGGAAATTTTTTCCTTTTGACTACCTTCACCCTATTCCTCCATCACCCACTCCTCACCTCTGTCAACCATAAATCTGATCTAACTAATTTTTAATAACATGGTTTCATTATTTAAAAAGCATGCCACTTAACAATATAATATCAAATTATTTGCACCAAAATTGTCTCAATAACATATCAGCCAAGATCACACACTGTTTGGAAACTAATAGTACTGAAGCAAATGAACCATTACACAGCCAAGCAGAAAAAATGCCTTGGAAAGTAATGGAGCTGTCACACTTGTTGCATGGGTGAGAGCCCAAGACCCTCTGTCAAAATCATGCTGACCTCCTAGATTGTTTTCACGCCTATTGCTCATGTGCCATCTCTAGTTTCAAATGGCTGAAGAAATAATTAGTTTTCCTAAAACAGAAATGGCATGTGAATCACTCTCCTGCAATAAACTCTGATCACCACCATTCAACTGTAAGTGCACTGTCAGAAGTTTGGTTTGTACCCAATGAAACAAGACAAAATTGATAGATTATGATGCCTTAATTAGCTAATGAGAAAGTAAAAGTTGAATAAAATCGGTAAGTTGAATTTTAAGTTGAATGAGATTGTCATGCTTGCACGTATTTAACAACATATATTTTTATATGATTTTTCATTTTTCTATGTAAAGGGGAAATTTAGGTCCCTTTAGACTGAATGTTCATTAAATGAAAGTAAATAAATACCTCCTCCTCTAAATTATCATTTGCTTTTAAATATAGAAGTACCTAGAAGACTCTTGTTCTGTGGTAGTAATGCCATTCTTATCAGTGATTATAGAAATGTTAATTAAAAACCAAAATGGGATATCATAATACACCCACCACAACAACTAAAATAAAAATCCCCGATAATTGCCAAGTGTTCGTAAAGATGTGAAACAACTAGAAATTATACTCAGCCAGTGGGAATATAAATTAGTAGACTACTTTGGGAATTTAGCGGTAACCACAAAAAATTACTCAAAACAGCCATATGTAAGTAATTGTACATCCCATAGAAATGTGAACATACATGCCCCAAAAGACATGTATAAGAATGTAAGAGGCACAAATGCCATAATGGAATAGTATGCAGTTTTGAAAATTAAACTACTGTTACACAGAAATTTTACATAAATAATATTGAGAATAAGAAGCTATACAACAAAATACATACAAATTATTATTCTACTTATATAAAACTAAAAAAAAGAAATGAAATAATGCATTGTATAAGAATTCAGGAAAGTATTTACCTTATGAAAGATTAGAATTCACGACTTAGAAGAAAAAGCATCTTCAACTATGTTTGTTATGTTCCATTTCCTAATATGAGTAGTTATTACATGGTTGTGGACTTTGTGATAAGTGATAATTTGAGCTGTCCACTTTTTTGTGCATTCTTCTTAAGTATATTTTAATAAAAGTCTTTAGTTAACTAATGATATATGATTATTTTATATGTCAGAAAACATAGAAGAGATTAAAATAAAATAATCAAAATCACCTGATTATTCCATTGGCACATTGACTTCCAGTCTTTTTTTCTAGTGTATTTATACATGGACTACTACTCAGCATTGACAGTTTTTCAAGATTAACACAAATTCCTAAAATTGTTTAAGAAAAATATGAAAACTGGAAAAAAACTAGCTTCTATAATCTAGAAGCATGAAACATTAAATTAAAAAAAAAAAACAACTATGAGATTCAAAATAATCTTTTGTCTCTGTTTACCACTAGATAGTCCTAACTTTTAAAGATTATGAAATTCCCATGCAATGTTAAAAATCTCAGATCTTAGCAAATAAATTCTAGAGTGCTAAAAACCATTTTCATTTTTTTCCTGAGCAAGATTTTTGTGATTCGATGGTTAGTGCTTCTCTTTTATTTATTCTTTTTGTCTTTTTTTTTTTTTTCATGAATAATTACCTACATGTTTGATTTCTATTTTGCATAGTGGTCATTTTTTTTCATCATTTTCATTGATCACCTTTGTCCTCTGCATTCTAGGCATGCTTCTTCAGTTTGTTTTCCACAAATTTGAATATATTATTTGTTGCTTCAAAGGCAGATTCCACTGTTTTGTTTTATTTTGTTTCTTTTCAATCCTTTGCATTTCAACTTTTTCAACATTTATGGCTTTTATTTCTAAATCAATTGATGCATATGTAAAGATGACAAAACTTTTCTAAAATATTTTTCTGATTTCTATGTTAACTCATTGTTCTACATACGTTTTACCTCTGAAACTTTAATTTCCCATGTCAAGTAATCAATATCCAAGTCATGTTTGGCTTTGATGATGTTGTTGCTATTGTTTGTTTACTGATCTGAGAATGTGTTAAAATCCCTTAAAGTGTAGTGTTTTTCAACAGACAAGTAATGAGACTGACCTTTAGCCCTTGGTCATGCTGCTAACTTGGCTTTTAGCATAAAGCATCTAAGCTTCACAGTTGAAGAGTAGGTTGTGAAAAATCTCATGTCCAAACTTTAATAAGTAACAGATGGGCATTCTAATAAAGCACCTCTGCTACAATGCTGATGGACCATCTTCTCTCCCCTTTGTGTGGTCCTCTTATCCTAATCTGAGTATGATTACATGCACACACATACACACAACTGTCCCTATTCACATTATCATTATACCTACAATGACTACTGAAACTATCTTTTTCTCTCTCCTTGGATGCAATGCATTTCTTTAAGTCCTTCCTTCCTTTCTGCCCTTTTCAGAGGGAACAGGAGAAATAATTCTCTAATGAATATTAATATAAAGGCATTGATTGAAGAAGGGTGCCAAGATATAACTGCCTAGCTTTCTGAATGATATAAATCTTGAATCTGTGAGTAAGGGGGCAGAAAGTAAATGAGGAGCACAGAGTCTCTCAATATTATTTAAGGCCATAGGTTTGCTCTACTTTAGATTGTAAATTCCAATTTAGTAATGTGGATTCTTTCCAGAAGCTAATAATAGATTGGCTGAAAGTCTCAGTTTTGAATGATTTCGTAAATGTTCATCTTTCTCTATGCTCTTATAGTCACTTTAAGCTTCATTAAGCGCTGTTAAGATGATAGAACTTTAAAACAATAACAACAGCAACTATTTCTGACATCTTATACTTTGATTAATAAAAATATTCCATCTGCATCACTCAGAGACAAATTGAGTCTCCCTCTAATATTTTCTCACAAACAAAAGTTATTCTTGAACATCTGTGCAATATTACTTTGACATAGATGGCAAAATAGTAATTAATAATATAGGACTTGTAAATATTTGGATACATTTCAGTAGAACTGAGAAAGCCACAAAAATATCCCACAAAGTAAATTTTCATTGCTGACTCAATGTGCATTTTACTTTACACCAAAAGTGAGACAATTAAGAAAAAAATTCACTTTTATCTCAAAATTATATGAAGTCTATAACTGTTTGAGAACTGACAATGCCGTCTCCTAAATATAACTTAACTTCTCTTTTCAAAAAATAGACAAAATAGAAAAAAGAGAGAAAAAAACAAATCTTGAGAAAGTCTTTCAATAGTCATATGAATAAACTTGTAAGAAATCATTTCTATAAGCTTCTCATTGTTTTTTTTGCTTTTTTTTTTTTTCATTTCAAGTGTTTAATATAACTCCTTTAAGATGTATCCAATGAGACAGTTAACCTCTCAGGATGTCAATTTTTCCAACTGTAAAAATATAAATAATGATCTCTAACTTGTCTTTTACAGAACATGTACATACTAAACAAAATTACCTGATCATAAATTATTTGTAAACTATAACAGCTCATATACAGCTACATTCTAAGTAAAAATCATTTGGGAAAGAACATGGCATCTCAGCTCAAAAAAGATTTAGATATCCAATAAATGTTTGTTGACTTTAAGAATTAATATAAGAACAAAAACTCTGGTATTAGACAGAACTTCACTCAAACAACTGGCTCAAGGAACAATTAATATGTCAATATCACAGTTTCTTTATCTGTAAAATGAGAGCAATAATAGCTTCTACCTTTAAGGTTTGTTGTGACTATTCAATAAAATAATGCAGTAAAGTATTTAGCATTTAGTACTTAGCATGTGGAAAATAATAAATATTAGTCTTATATCTTTAAGCTCTTTTTCTATGCTAAGGAAACTGCTTGATTGTTTACATCTCACTTGATTCTTGGGAAAACATAACATGATAATTACTATAATCTCCATTTAAAAAAAAACAAGCTTAGACTCAAACAAGCAACTTTCACAAGGTCGTATAGCTACTTTAAACCCATGTATGTCTATAACAAAATTGATGACTTTCTCTACAGAATACCACCTCCCTAAAGTCTTCTAAGTAATGAAAATAAATATCATAGGCACTCTCCTTTTAAAAGTACTCTCGATTTTGTTTGTAAACTCAGGATTTTTTGCATTAAAAAATATCAACAGATTTAACGATACATAGAAAAAGATCCCTATGGATCACTTTTTCCACTCACCAGTTTGACTTTTTGGCGTCCTCATGCTGATGGTGGTCACTTTCAGTGTTCTGCTCTGAGTCTTTTTTTCAAGTCTGCCAAAAAAAAGAAATGTAAAAATAAAAATGAAACTTGCTTCTAGAAGGATCTCCTTACATCAATGACCACAACGATAATAATTCAAATTTATATAGCACCTGTTTTATAACGCTTTTTTAAAAAAATAATAGAAATTAACCTACTTTACATATTTGAGGTCTTGCATCTTGAATGCAAGTGTATCGTCATGCTTATTCTGAAATTCTCGGAACATGACAAACTCTCGCCGAAGCATCCATTAACTTACTTAATTTTTTTTATTAAATAAACAAATGAATAAAACTCATATTGAATATATGCATATATATGGATATCTTCAATCTTAAACTCCAGAAGGCAAACTAGTATTTTGTTACAATGTAGTTGTTTGTAGAAAAGGAGAAAACAGACCCGAAAGAGAAAATATTTTAGCTGTCAATAAACCCGCCATTTCAAAAGTTAAAAATTTGATGATGTCAACGTGCAAGTTATAGATTATTCCTTGTGGTTTTAGTCTTTAATAATTGAATAAATCTGAAAATCTGTTTTCAAAAATAGTTATGGTCCATTTATGCAAAAAACAATTAAGCACAATCAATTAAAGGCTTGAATCTACTGTTGGAGTAATTGTAATGTTGAAAGAGAGAACTGAAACATTCTTCTTAGAATTAGAAAATGACATTTCCATTTTCACGATGACTTTTCCTCTTATGCTACTTCACAACTCCACCTCAGTTCTTCTCTGCAATCCACAAAAAGAGAGAAGGATAAAGAAAGAAAGATACACTGACAAAAAAAAAAAAAAAAAAACAATAAAAGCTATTCTAGAATAGTTTTCATTAAATCAGAATAAGTGTAATTAAGTGAAATGTTTTCTTTTTTTCCTCTTTTTTATTGAAATATATTTCACACATAATATTGTGCAAATTTAAGGGGTACGACATGTCAATTTGACACTGATACATTTTTAAAATAATTATAATGTCAATTACTTTCTTTCAAACCTCATTTATATACCAAATATTCTACTTGACTACTTATTACTCCCTGCATGACCAATAATAATAGTGATAATTATTATTTTGTTGCATACAGTGTGTCAGAAATGGTTCTTATCATTTTATAAGAATTACTTACTTTAATATTTACAGCAATCCTGTCACATAGATATTATTAACCTCATTTTTTTTTTAAATGAAAAAAAAACGAGACACAGTTTAAGTAAATTATTCAAGATTCACTGTTAGTAACCAATAGAGTAGGATTTGAACCTTTCCCAGAGACCAATCTCTTAATCTTCAATGTATCTACTACCTTTCAAGCTTAATCCAAACTGGAATTCTTGGTTTTCCTCATGTACCTTTCTAGGTCTTCCCCCACTTCATAGGAATTGACACATCTATTTTGTACTCGAGCCAGAAATTTGAAGGATCTTCCTTAACCCCCTTTTCCATGATAATTATGTACTCTAATATCTAGAATCCATACAAATCTCTCCTTTCACCAGTTGAAGCCACCATCATCTATCACTTAGAATATAGCAACAAACTTCTATCTATTCTTACTGATCTTTCTCATGAGCCCTTCTATAATTCATTGCTTACATTCTAGCCAGGGTAGACTTTTTATAGCACAAATCATTTTACTATCCTGCTAAACATTCTTTAATGGCTTTCTATTGTAATTGGAATTATTTCATTATCTTATCATAGCCTACAAACTATAACATAAACTGGCTACCATCTCTCTCAAAAATTATTTTATAAAGTTTCCTTCATTTTTATTGGGCAGTTACATACTCTTCCCCTAATAAACCATGATTGTCAGCACCTAAGGACTTTGCTTTTCAGAATTCCAAACCTGGAATGCTCTGCACTTGGATTGTTTTCATGCCTTAAGTTTTACTTCAATAAACATTTTCTCAAAGAAGTTTTTCCTGACACAACAAAGTGTCTCCTAAAATATTTTAAACTTATTTGTTTAATTGTCTATTATCTCTATTACTCACTAGAATGTGGGATCCATGTAGACAGGAATATAGCTACTAACTAGCACTTAGAGTTTTTTTCTCTTTGAATATATGGATAAATAAATAGATGTTAAAATATATTCTAACTAATTATTTTCTCTTGTTTCTATTCATTCCCAAAAGGAAGACAACAGAACCTTAAATTTAAAGAATCAGTACATAGAAAAGCATAAAAAAATCATTCCTTATTTATACCTGCTTTTTGAGATAGTAAAACAATTTCCACTTAGGAACAATTAAATAAATTTCTCTATTTATGCTTTTTCTTAATATAAGTACAGTAAATACCATAACTGTATGGATTAGTTTATATTATTTTTTGAAAGTGTCCCGACTATGACATTCTCAGTGTGGCATCTGGTGAGCAATAGATGATATACGCATACTATTTATTTTGAATTGGAGCATGAATTTTTGTGATTATGCATAGGCCGGTGTCAAATATTCAGAGGTCTTTAAATCACTTGTGTCCTATATGTAACTATGACCAACACCAGGCCGAAAGGAAAACGACACTAAAGTACCTTGTACGATTGAGGAACCAATGTTCTATTAGAGGGCATATACTTTGGTTTTAGTCACACAAAACAACAATACACAAAGACTCTATTTGTTTTACTAGCAGCATGTTTTGATTCAACCCGAATCAATCTGCTAATATATGTGCAGCCCTGCTAAAGTTTGTTTTTAGTTTTTTCTTTCTCCCCTTTGGTTTGTTTTGTTTAAAACATTGCTTCTAAAATTTATTTCTTATTTATTATTTTTATTGATTTTTAATTTTATGATAAATGTTTTTATATTGTGGTAAAATATACATAACATAAAATTTAACATTTTAACCAATTTTAAACATACAGTTTAGTGACAGTAAGTACATTCACATTATTGTGCAACAATTACCAAATCAATCTCCAGAACTCTCTCATCATCTTTCCATACTGAAATTCTGTAGCCATTAATATTATCTCCCCATTCCCCCACTTGGCGATAACCACTATTCTATTTTCTGTCTCTGGGAATTTGATTATTCTAGGTACCTCACGTAAGTGAAATCATACAATATTTGTAGTTTTGAGTCTGGCTATTTCACTTACCATAATGTCTCAAGGTTCATTCAAATTTAAAGTGTTTATGAGTTACATAGTGTTTATATGCACATTAACCAAACTTCAGATTTTGATTCAGTGAGTCTAAGGCCTGGCTCAAGAATGTATTTATCACAAGCCTAAGTTATGCTGATAGTGCTGATCCATTGATCACACTCTGGGTAACAAGAATTAAGAAGACAGGTAACAATTTCAGATGATTTAAAAATGGTACTTGAATAATTCATGGGATGTGTGTAAATATGTTTTCCATTTGCAAATATTATTATAACTATAGCTAACAAAGATTTTTTTAACTTACATATTGTGAGATCAACAATACTAAATAAGCAGTTAGCAAACTTACAAACTTATGCTCTTACTTATTTTGTAATTTATCAATAATTCTAAATAAATAAAGAATCTCTTTGCTTTGAAAGTAAGTGTGTATCATGATGTCAGCTAGTGCAGGCTCCTTTGAATTTAATAACACATAACAAAGTAAATGAAATATTGGCTTTTTGTCACTCTGGCTATTAAGATTTTAGATAACTTTTGCTTTTCTTGCTGCACTTTTTTCCTATATTTCCAATATCTTTTACCTTACAAATTTTAGCTACCACATATTGTCTTTCAATATACCATGCTAAGTATGTGAGTTTACATAACTTCATATATGTGTGATGTCTCATTTAATTCATAAATTTATAAAATTAATGTTAAATAATTATAAATAGTTATAATTTGGGGGCACTTACTAAAAGCCAGTTACTGTATTAATGTTCATTAGTGTTCATTTTCTTCATTACTTCTGAGAGCCAACTTATCATTTTCTTTGCCTGCATTTTCACATGCTATCTTTAACCACTTCATTGTAAAGAAATATTTAATTGACTCCACAATATAAGGCATCTTAACTCTGATTATGTTTGCAAATCAATTATTCATAATAATTCATCCTTTTCAGAAGCAGATGAGAAAACATTGGGAAATTCCTTGTGCAAGATCCAAGTGTGGGGGTGAAAAGGAGAATTGTTAAGATAAACTTGAGATATGAGCAAAGAGAAAAATAAAATAAATTATATATAGATATATGTGTATGGTGGGGAGGAGATGTTTCAGTATAGAGAGGTAAACTATTGCTGGAAGGAAGAACCTACAAATTTTAGTACCCTTCAGTGTCTTACTGTAACACCTGACCACCTCCTAACTGATTTCTTTCTACTTCAATCTACTCCTAAAATACTTCCGTGCTTTCTAAACAATTTTCTTACTTTAATTTTTCAGAATCCAAACTCTTATTTCAGGCCTTGATTTCTTCCATAATCTATAATTTAAGAGTAGGTGGACTTTTTGAAGAAACAAAGGATGTTGCTACCTCTCTATAGGTACCTATGACTCCCACCTTGTCTCTACCACTGCAACAGATTCTTAACTGAGTCATCTGCTTCAACAAGTCCTACTTTTTTTCATATACCAAGTCCTTCACTAATTTCACTAGATTAATATCTCTAAATTAAAGGTAGATGTCTGTTAATCATTTCCCAAAACATTCTTTCTCCTAAGGCTCTTCATTTCCTATAGAATATGGGGAGAGAGAAAGGAAAATGGAGCTCCATTTCTAACTCCTTATCCTGGGCTCAAAGAGTTCAGTTGTCTTTTCAGAACTCATTTCCTATATGCAAATGCAGAATGCAGAAGTGCATTACAAAATACAAAGATCTTCACTGCTATGAGTAATTTTATATTTAGAATAAATCTGTGAATTATTATTAATATCTACATTTTGTAATAAGATGATTAAAACAGAGATGCTACAACTACACTAAGCCTTTAATTAAGCTAATAAATAGTAGAAACCAGGTTTGAATCTTCTACCTCCAGAGCACATACTCTCCCTCCCAAAGTATTATTCTCTGTGTCTTTATTTCCATATATTATCTTCCAAGGCTCAGATTAAATGAGAAATCCCTTTGTTACCTTCAGTTGAAAATTCCCTCTCTCTTCTCTGCATAAGTTATTATACATTTTTATTTTACAGCATTTTCTATTTACCAACACTTTTTAATTTACTTTTATTCCAACTATTTCTCTTGTTCATTTAGAAGCTATTACTGGGTCAAAGCTATAGTTTAGTTCATCTTCACAGTCACTTTGGCTCAATGCTTTGTGAATGGCAGGTGTGAAATAAAGAAGGAAAGGGGTTCTCTCTCCTTTTTTTTTCTTGATAAGATAGAGTAGTGTTGCACTGAGAGTACAGGTTCATCAGAGCTTATGAAGATGTATTAGATACAGTTTAAGAAATATTTTTGCCTAGCCCATGCTGCTGTAGTCCAAGATAAGTCTATCATCTGGTGGTAGTGACCTAAATTACAGATATATTATGTAAGAAGAATTAGCCAGCTTCAAATATTAGCTTTGCATTTCAAAACCAAAGAGCTGCAAAGCAATCAATGTTCATTTTCACTACACAAGTTTAGGATAATTAGATTTAATTAATAAAAACAACTTTTCTTAGAATTAAGATTGTTTCTCCTTAAACCTATTATCATCATTTGTCTAGATCTTTATTTACCACAGAGAATCTTGTTGCTATTCCTTCCTCAAAGCCATGGACTGTCTTGATAAACTGCTTTTTTATGTGCTGAAGGCATTTTGGAAATAGTTCTTAGATCAAACTAAATGAGTTTCAGTATAAATAAAGAACCCTAGACATTGCAGATGGCACTCAGCAAGATATTGGTGTGAGAGTAGAACGATGCAGTGTGACCCCCTGCAGCTGATATTCTGTCTTGACAGGGTCTAGTAAAATGAATTACATTATGGAATTTGTGTGTTAATGAAATCTGTATTAAATGTAAAAATGAGATTGACTACTGCTTTAGCAAAATTTTTTAAAAAGATAAAAGAAATTACAACTAGAATGGTAGTTTGGGTCACACTGAGACCTAGAATAACTGTTAAATATGTACTTTCTATTCTAATCAAGGTGAGAAGTGAAAGAATATTCATATGATGCATATTGCCTTGCTGTGAGCATTATATCCAATACACTGAAGTGTGGCTTTATTTATTTTAAAACCTCTCACACATTCTATAATTTAATTCATTTTCTAACACTTTCAAAGCTATAGTGCATCAAATTAAACTTGTTTCATAACAGAATATCTACTGTTAACCTAAAAATATTGTGGAACAAGCAATATTTTAAATACATTCCACTTTTTTCACGTAGATCAATGCAGACAGCCTCCAAAGAACTATATTGGTTTTTGTTTTGTTTTGTTTTGTTTTGTTTTGCTTTGTTTTGTTGTTTTTTGCTGTAGGAAAAGCTTCAGATTCTAGTGAATTAGGTAGGAAGAGAATTTCCTCAGGAAAATAGGTTCTTCTCTACCCACACGGGTCAACAGTGGCTTCTAATAGATGATCTTTCCTAAAATGCTCTTCACATGAGTGAGATGAGTGAGAATTACTGAGTGAGGGTTGGTCATCATCCATCTGGTATAGATGAGTGACAGATAATCAAGTAATCTTTAAGTCATAAATGACTCAAGCTATCCAGGCTATCTCTCACTCCATATGAGGTTACTAGTTTTGTTGACAAGGGGCCAACAATACAGCTCCATTGGCATCAACAAGAGAGCTGATATAACAACTCTTACTATTGGATAAGTATGTTTATATAGTGGAAGTCACCCTTCTTGTATTTGTCATACATGGGTCCAAGTTTGCCCTATGGAATTACTCAGAAAATTTAGAATCCTAGTTTTATGTGGCAGCTTTTTGAATCATGGAAGAAAGTTATTATTGCCCTGCAGAAATGTGGAGCATCTTTCAGACTCAACATCACCACTTTCTTAAACATAAAATGACAGATACATTCTTCACAGGACATGTTTCCAGACATTTCACTTTCCTGGTCTCTTTCTTTTGGATGCACTTTAATTTATCAATGTCTTCTTTAAAAATATATTGAATATTCTATGATATTTCTGAAGTTTCTAGCAGAAATGGACATTCTGATAATAACCATAAATTTCTCTGGTTTGTAAAGAATAATGAGGCCTAAATATAAATAAAATTTCCACTTCTCACAATTGGATGGAGGAAGAATTAATTGTTAGAATAGTAATAAATGAAAAATTCAACTCTAAGTTCAGTGGTGTTACAGAGTGGTATCTGAGAGAGCATTGTCTGGAGTGTTTGTCTGCAACCCACAGACAACACATTAATAAGCTGTCTGCATTGTCTGTTAAATCTCCAAAATACTGGATTCTGTGAGGGATGAAAAGAACATCTGTCAGAGAAAGGGTCTGGGTCATGGCTCTCCCCTTAGCCAGCTGAGTAGCTTTGGACAGGTTGCTACCGTCTGTGGTTTTGTTTTTTCATTATTGTGGTGGCAATTTTATACATCAACTTGACTAGCTCACAGACTCTAAGATCCCATATAAACTATAAATTACCCAGGTAAGAGATTTCAATGCTTAAAAACGTCTTGGTTTTCAGGAGCCATTTATTTTATTTTAATTTAACCCATTATTTATATACTTTTATCTTCAATAAAATCTGATAAAATGTTATGCCAGTTCTCAAAGGCTTTGTATTCATTTATTCATTTGTTGGTTTACCTAGCAGCTTACTTTGAGCATACTATGAGGATAGCATACTGCTTGGCAATGTGGATGATACAAAGCAATATCATTTCAGCTCTTTCTCTTGAAGAACTTAGTCTTGTTAGGTACAGAAGATATTACATTCAAAACAGTAAATTATGACTGTCAATGACAACGCTAATGGAATTCAAAGAAGGGAAAAATCATATGGAACAATAAGATGGGAAATATTTCATGAAAGAGATGAAAAGAGGACAGTTGATGAGGTAGGATATTGATAGCTGGGAGAAGGGAATACTTATAAAGTTGTCAGAGTGAACAAGCTTTTAGATAAAGAGCTCTCTATTTAGAGTTCTAGAAATGATGTAGTGACTGCATACAACAACCCTGAAACATGTAATCACTGGATAAGCATCAAAACATAAACAGGATTTCAGCGGCCCCTTGTATACTCAGTATTCCACCCTGTTTCATTAACATGATACAATAATCAATCATGGGGCCTGTGCAACATTGTTAGCATAAATATCAGGAGATTTGAGACCAGGAGGGGACTTGATATCTATTTTGGGGGTTGGCAGTATATATTAAGGAAATATATATATATATATATATATATATATATATATATGTATAATGTTTCTTCTGGCTTTGGATGGGGTAGTTCTAAAAGTTCTGCTACTGCAAAATGATTGTTCTCGGCACTCCCGCTAACTAGTATGGTAGAGGTTTCATGACTTTAGTTATGGGGCTAAGTGATGCAACTCATTTTTTTTAATATTTTTACTTTTTTCAGTTATAGTTGACATACAATATTATATTAGTGTCAGGTATACAACATACTGATTAGACATTTATATAACTTATAAAGTGATTATCACAATAAATCCAGTAACCATCTGACACCATACATATTTATTACAATACTACTGACTATATTCTCCATAATATACTCTATATCCCCATGAATTTTTGTAACTACCAATTTTTACCTTTTAATTCCTTCCCTTTTTCATCCATTCCTCTCACTCCCAATGTGGCAAACATCAAAATTCTCTCTATACCTGTGAGCTATTTTCTGTTGTCCCTTTGTTTATCCGTTTATCCTGTTCTCTAAATTACACATATAAGTG
The DNA here is from genome assembly GCA_028627145.1 of Eidolon dupreanum. NCBI lineage: Eukaryota > Metazoa > Chordata > Mammalia > Chiroptera > Pteropodidae > Eidolon > Eidolon dupreanum. Next base: position 99,131,571 of record CM053509.1, on the reverse strand, counting down.
AAATGATTTGACATTTGTCTTTCTCTGTCTGACTTATTCCATTCAACACAATACTTTCTATGTCCAGCCATGTTGTTGCAGGTGGCAATATTTTATTTTTTTATGGCTGAGTAATATTCCACTGTATACATGTACCACCTCTTCTTTATCTATTAATCCACTGATGGACATCCAAGTTGCCTCCACATCTTGGCTATTGTAAATTATGCTATAATGAATATCTGAATACATATGTCCCTTCAAAGTAGTGTTTTGGGTTTCTTTGGATAAATACCAGGAAGTGGGATAACAGTACTTAGTCTCTTGTTATAGCCTTTGTTTTAAAATTTCTTTTGTCTGGTGTTAACATTGCTAACCAAGCTTTTTTTTTAATTTCCATTTTTATAAAATATTCTTTTTCATCCCCTTACTTACAATCTGGGTATGTCTTTCGATCTGAAGTGAGTCTCTTGTAGACACCATGTGTAAAGGTCATGTTTTCTTATGCATTTAGCCACTCTATGTCTTTTGATTGGAGCATTTAATTCATTTACATTTAAACTAATTGTTCATAGGTACATAGTTATTGCCATTTCATCATTCATATTTTTAAATTTATTTCTCTTCCTCTAGAAAAAGTGCATTTAACATTTCTTGTAATACTGTTTTGGTATTGATGAATTCCTTTAGCTTTTTGTTGTCTGGGAAGCTATCCATCCTTCAATTCTAAATGATAACTTTGGTAGGTAGAGTAATCTTTGTTGTTGGCCTTTATTTTTTATCACTTTGAATATTTTGTGCCAATCTCTTCTGGTCTGCAAAGTTTCGGCTGACAGTCTTATGGGAGCTCCCTTGTAGCTAATTAATTGCATTTATCTTGCTGCTTTGAAGATTCTGTCTTTATTTTTAACATTTGGCATTTTAATTATAATGTGTCTTGGTGTGAGCCTCTTTGGGTTCATCTTGTTTGGGACTCTTTGAACTTCTTGGGCTTGTAGGTTTGTTTACTTCACCAGGTTAGAGAAGTTTTCTTTACTTCTTTACATAGTCTTTCAATTCTTTGTTCTTTCTCTTCTCCTTCTGGTACTCCTTTGATGTGAATGTTGGTATGCTTGATGTTGTCCCAGAGCCACTTTAAGGTATTCTTATATTTTTAAATTCTTTTTTCTTTTTTTTCTGTTCTGATTAGATGTTTTTTGCTACCTTATTTTCAAATTACTAATTTGATCCTCTTATTCTTGTAATCTACTGTTGATTTCCTCTAATGTATTCTTCATTTCAGTGATTGCATTCTTTGACTTATTCTTTTTAATGTTTTCTATCTCCGTTTTTATGTATCCTATCTCTTTATTAAAGTTTTCATGCATCTTTATAACCAGCATTTTAAACTCTGCATCTAGTAGATTGCTTATCTCCAATTTTTAGTTCCTTTTCTGGAGCTTTGTTTTGTTCTGTCATTTAGGACATGTTTCTTTGTCACCCTATTTTGGCTGCCTCTCTGTTTGTTTCTTTGTATTAGAACTGTTATGGCTCCTGGTCTTAGTAGAATAGTCTTATGTAGTTGGTGTCCTATAAAGCCCAGTGACACAGTTTTCCTGTTCATCTGAGCTGGGTGCTCCAGTTGTGTGTCCTTTGTGTGGGTGAGTGTGTCCTCTTTTTGTAGTTGAACCTTGGTTTCTCTTTGCTGTCATTGTTGAGCCTGAGGCTGATTGGTTGTGAGGACTGGCTGGTGAGAGACTGACCATACAGAGCAGGATTCCCTTAAGCAGGGCTCTAGTGCCTAGCTTATGCCCTTTGGGTGCATTGTTTGTGGAAATGGCCAGGTAGTGCTCCAGCTCAGTCCCAGGTAGCCACCAGGCTTACTGGCCTCAGGTTCTCTTGGGAAGGGCCCCACCACAGGCCAAGTTCAGCTGCCATACCCAGGGCTACCTGTTATGAGCCACAAAGCAATCCTAAGATGTCTTCTATCCATTCTTGGTTTGGAGGTACCTGGGAGGGGCTAAGCTGTGAACTGAGGCTGGTTGCTGCTAGTGTTGGGCTTGGGGCTCCTCGTCAAGAAGTATGGGGAAAGCTGAGGTCAGATGTTACTTATTTGGGGTTTGTGAACCTTTGAGAAATTTTAAGAAAGTCTACAGCATGCACCAAGACTGGCCATTTGTATGAAAAAGCCACTGGAAATGGCCTAGGTGGGCCCACAGTTGGGTGGGATAGATCTCAGGGAATCCGGGGCAAACGATGTTAGCCAGGTTGATAGAGACTCAGATATGGCAGGGGTCTGCATCTGTACACTGGGAGGGGGTAGAGCTCAATAAAGAAATTGTGGATTCTGCCAACATTTCTGTCTAGAGAAAGCTGCCCCTATTGTCTTCTCCCTGAAGCCACACAATTTAGTTCCTCCCCATATGTTTCTGGCATGTTTCAAGCTGCTACTGCAGTAGTGGAGCTCAGAATGAGTGAGACCATCAATGAGTGTGTCTGTGTGTGGGCCCTTTAGGAGGAGTACCTGACACTACACTGCTCTTTGTCTCACTTAGCCACAATCTCTTCTTGTTTTCACAGGCAGAAGTTGTGGGGCCTTCTCTTCCTGAGACTAGTGCTCCAGGCTCAGAAGCCCAGTGTAAGGCCAGGACCCCCAATCCTTTAGGGGGGCCTCCACAGCTGACATATCCCTCCTTAATCTCAACCACCACACATGGGTGTGAGACCAGCTCATTTTTTGTCTCCGCCCCTCCTACCAGTCTTGTTGTGTCTTCTTCTGTATATTCCTAGTTATAAGACTTCCATTATAGAACTGTTCAGGTCATTCTCATTGATGGTCATTCTATAGGTTAGTTGTAATTCTTAAATGGTTGTGAGAGGAGGCCAGCACAGCATTAACCTACTTTGCCATGTTTACCAGAATTTTAACAGAACTCTTAATGACTAACTTTTGTAACAGGAGCAAAAGCAGAAGCTTTCAGAATCAGTTTCAGTCATCTGGAAAGGCACCAATTTAATATGAAAGAAGAGAGCTGATACCTGAAAAGGAATCCAGCAGAATTGAACTATCGAGCCTTGTTGCTAACCTCTTCCAACAATCTGCTTAACTATAGCAGTAGTTTTTGTTCAACCAAATCATTTTCTTGAAGAAATCAGGCACAGTGGTGACAAGTAAAAGATACTATGCACCAATTTCTAACACTCAAGTGGAGAAAATGAGAATGAGAGTGGCAATTTGTGTGTCACAAATGGCTGATGCAAAGTAATAGGTGCTCAGTAAATATTTACTGAATAATAAAGTTTGGAAAAAAATGAATTATTTTGTGTCATTTGATGAAAAGCTACATTTATTACAATCAAGAAATTATCTCTGGAAATTTCCTTAACCCTTTTTCTCCCCAAAAGAAAAAATGTATACATACATTGGCATGTATGTATATGTCTGCTCATGTGTGCATGTGTGTGTGTGTGTGTGTGTGTGTGTGTGTGTGTGTGTGTGTATTGTTTCCTGTTGCTTAGATTTCTGTTTTTAAAAGGTATTCGCTATGCACAGGAAAGATTTTCTCCTTTTATATTGAATATTGCGTTGGTGATATTAAGCCTCCAAATACTACTTTAATGTCAAAAAAAAATCTTGAGCTGACTCTCCTTTAAATTATGAAATGAAACCCCAAGTTCTGAGGAACAAAATACTAAATGGGTTTTTTAAAGAAAAAATAAAATAAAATCATAATCTTTGAGCAAGAAACAGAGCTTACAGTCATTCCCTGAGGAGTTGGAACTTAGTGCCAGATTTTATTTTATAAGGTGCTAGTATTCTCTGTATTAAGGGTACTGACTTAGTTGAGACAAATAGAAAAACCATTAACATGCTCAGTGCCAACCAGAAAAGATGGAGACAGTCCCAGAGGAAGGTAGCATCAAGTCAGTGTAATAAGAAAATATAGAGCAAAAATGTCAACAGTATATACAATAAACTATAGAAGGAAAGGTGGAGTTATGCTTTAGATGGGAGAAAGCACAGACTAAATTCAAGTTAGTCACTAAATCAACAGACAATATTGTAGAACCAAACACTGTTCCCTTTGGTGCAGGGAAATAGCTTTGTTTCATTCTCTGTGGCTTTCTGAAGGCTGCCTTCTAAGAGCTTATTGGACATTGGAAACTTTTGATAAATATTCTGTTGGTATGCATCTTCCACAACTTCGATGCATTTAGAGATTGCATTATAGAATAAGTTGATATTTTCAATTTCTAATCATCAGGTATTTCTGGAATGCAGGAAACGTGGTCAAAACTATTTAAATAAGCCTGACGATTTTAGAAATCGCTGAATAAGGTTTGGGTCATATACATAATAATTATTATACAGAAATTTTTAAGAAAATTTGTCTAAAAATATTTGAAAACCAAATTTATGAGAGCTAATTTAATATAATTAATCTTCCCATGAAACACCTCTGCTCGCTCTCAACTCACATAAAATGTGTGGGAAATAGGACATTTCCCAGGAGAAGAATGAGTAAAGTGTACACAATATCTATAATATATCCACAAAAAGACAAAAAAAAACAGCTGTATAAATCTTAATTTTTTTCTGTACTGTGACACCTCAGGTCTGAGAATGTAGTTAGCTATATTCAGATTTGATCCTAATTTATTGATGATATAACATACATGTTAAATACTGCTGCTATAGTCATTAACCCAAACTCATTAATTAGGGAGGGAAATTATGAGATATTTTTTCTGCTTAATTTACCAAGATGTTCTCAGTCAATACAGGTTAGCTATTTGATGAGGCTTTTCAGCTATTAATATGACACACAAAGTATAGATTAAAAACCAAACAAAATAGAGAAAAATTAACTATTAATCTTACTTAAAAGGCTCCAAAGTATATTCACACACATAGTCTAAATTTTATACTCTTAAAGTATGGTCCAATAGACATCTTTTTTGCATACGCACACATTTTTTTTCTTACCAAGCCAAAGGGTATCATTTCACTAGGATAAAACTTTCTTCTATCTTTCCCCAGGGTGTGGTTTTGAGTAGTGAATAGCTACATGAGACATAATGATAAAAATTAGGGATACTGAAATATACCAGTTAATACCAGTATGAACTCTTAAGGTTTTTGAGCTTTTAAAAATTTGACAAATATTCAGGAGTGCCTCTAGAAATTTGAAAAAAAGATCAAGAAGAGAGTTTGATATCCAGTATTTATAAGGAAAGGCTTTGGTAAAAAAGAAAACAAAAAACAAAAAAACAGAAAAAAAAACAAACAAAAACAAAAACAAAAACAAAAAACCCCTCCCTCTCTAAACCTTAGTGCTCAAACTAAATGTGAAGACGAGGAATACCTCAGTTAAATCTGCTATCACTAGCCAATATTCATGGATGAAAAGTATAAGTAAATTGAAGAATATTTTAAAACCTTAGTTTAAGTAATGAACTACTTACAAAAATTTAGAACTATTTTGGGCACATATTTTACACCTCATTCTGCTTTAAGTCACCCTTTTAAGGAACTTTTTGCAAACAATATTGGGCTAGATGGGCTAGTAGTATGATCCATGATGGCAGTTCCTATTTCTATATTATCTTAATCATACTATTTGGTTTCCAAGAAACTTGTTTTTCAAGTACTTTAAGTCAATGAATATAAACTTACTAATACTCTAGCAAAGAGACATACCCCGAATAATTAAAATTAGTTATTTATTAATTAAATCATATTATAAACAGATTCAATTCCTTAGCAGGATTATCCAAAATAATGTATTCTAAAATAGTTAAAGCAGCACAATATAGTTTAGTGGTAAAAACACTAGTAGTGAAACTGAATTAAAACCTCAGCACCACCTTTAATTGGTTATATGTGGAGCAGGTTATTTTGCTTTAAACCAGCATCTCCTCACTTGCAAAATAAAGAAAGCAAGAGTATATACTTCATATGGTTATGAGAATCAAATGAGGTGTTATACAGTAATAAGTTACACAGAATGAGTAAGCCATAGTAAATTTTACTTTTGCAAATATCTTCATTTTTTTTATTTTAGTATCCCAGGTATAAAACTCAGGCATTTCTCAGTAAAAGATTTCTCTAGAGAGAATTTTTTCTAGAGATCAGAGATGTCTTAACAGATGTTATCCTAGATGTCTTACCAAATCACAATCCCAAATTAAATTGTAATTATGTCTGAGTTAATCATATTATTTTCTGTCCTTGAATTGTCTGATGGTGAATCAGGGGTGGTAAAAGTTTTTCTCTATATGTTTAACCAATAAATAAATACCTTATATTTTACAGTATAAATTATAAATTGTAGTGTTTTACAGTTTTTAAAATGTTTTAAAATAAATTATTTTGGTTTTGAAGGGGAACAAAATATACCTCCCTCAAAAAATGCTTCTTTGGCACATTGATTATTTTGGGCTGATTATTTTAGGCAGATAGCAGACACAGGAGAAGCTAAGAAAACCAAATAGAAGTATTCTTCTGTAAAATACATTTACATTTATAAGGAAAATCTCTATTTGTAAGAGTAGCTCTTTCTCTGTATCAAGAAGGTAACTCTTAAATCTCTAGAAATTGTCATCAATGGAGAAGGCAAAGACTTAAATCTACATAAAAACCATACCCTTGTTTACTATGCTTTGACAGGTAACCTGCCATAACTCCCCCATTTACCCCAGAGTGCACCGCCCCCCCACACACACACACACATACACACACATAACATCTTTTTTTTTTTTTTTTTTTTTTTAGTTGGAGATGGTATTGAAGGTGAAAGGCTTGAGCTATTTGGGGCAGTTACTCAGTTTTCTTGTATATCTCCCATAAATACAGGAGTGTTAAAAAAGAGACAAGAGGCCCAAAATGGAGTCACTTGTGCTAAACCCACATCACCAAACCAAGACCTAATACCTAATCTAATTGCAGCTTTATCCTCTCCCAGGAATGTAATCTTAACCTGTCAATGTGGAATTTCCTGGTCAACACTAGTTGAGGTAATCTTCCTGATTAGCCCCGCTGCCTTGCCCTAAAGGAAAGTAACTTTGTTTGAAACAACCTGCTCTTTTTAACTTAGCTCCTGACAATCCCCTTCTTCCTAAAAAGTCTTGTGTAGAGCTTCTTGGAGCTCCTAGTTGCTAGATGGGGTGCTGTCTGGCTCAAAAATCATTGATTAAAGTCAATTAGATCTTCCAGTTTACTCAGTCAAATTATGTTTTATGAGGTATACATGTTATCAAGCTTCTGTTTGTTTTTCTCTTGTTATGTGTCTTTTATTACAGGAAGTGCCAGCTAAAAACCTATAATGGCAGAGGAAAAAACTATTTTTCTTCTCCTACATATATTTAGCCAACATCTATTAATATCTAAGCTTAAGGGAAGTTGGGAATGCAAAGATGTTAGAAGGAATCACCCTGGTCATCAATAGAGCTTATATTCTAATAATGTGTATATAGTAAAGAAGAGGAATTCATACCCTACTCCTTTTCACCCTCTACCACCAATTTTTAGAATTCTGATTGCATAATATTTATAAATGATTGTAACTATTTGCTTTAAGATGTCGTACTTGAGGGGAGAGGAGGTAGCTTTCTTCTATAATTCCTTCTTTCTTTTAATATTGCTGGTAAGTTGGTGAGGGGTCCACTTTTTGAAAATAGACCTAACTTTTATTCTCCTATCTCTTCTTGTGTTTTGCTTTGAGTTTCACCTTTTAAAGACATTAGTTGGCTAATAAGACTGAGGTTTAGGGAGGTCAGGAAAGGTGTATGGATGTAGTTTATGTAAGAAATTTTGGTATTCCAATGAGCAGATCGATATTTATAGAAATGAATTTAGTTCTTTCTCCAAAATTTGAGAAGTGAATATGCCTTTCAATAAGTAAAAATCATCAGCACATAAAAATAATTTACATTTATGTAGTTTTCCAAAGCATTCAGTTTAGTTTTAATAAACACTTTTTAAAATTTTCTAGTATGCATTTATTTCGTTAATGTAGAAAGTTAAATAAAAGTTATGTAAAATCAGTAATAAAAACAGCTAACATCTAAAGGTTTTCGATCAAACATAACAGCTCCGGTGGAAGCAGAAATGCTTGTGTGTGTGTTAAAGAGTGACTCTGGCTGAGAATATTGTGTTCCCTGAGCATCAGTAAGTGTGTTTTACAAAGGAAATGGATAATTTGACTATTCTGGGTGAATATGTTACAGGGCTATCAGGTGATCTGTTGAGAAATTTTCTCTTGTGCCTTGACTCAAAATTAATAATAAAGTGAAATATACTTTTCTATTTCATATTATCCTTTGTCTGTTCAGCTCCTTCAAAAATCTGAAGGTGAAAAAGGGTAATTAGCCCACTATGTTTGGCCATTCCTAGATTGACAAAATCCCTCCCACACCCTTATTATTCAAACATAAGGTAGGATAACTGAAATAAAATCAACACTCAAGAAAGCACTGAATTTAGTCTTGGCATCGAAATAGTCAGCAAAGGTTTTGATTGGCACACAGTTGAATGAAATGTGCTGCTTTCAAATCCCTTCTCAGTAAGATGGCTAAAGACTCTACATGTAAATCAGACCCAAGGGAACAAGTAACTCTGAAGTTCCATTATAACCTGAGGGCAAGACAAGCTTATAATGCAGGAATTTAACAATAAAAACAAAACATAAAACAAAGCGAGGGTTGGAAATACTGTCAGTGGTTCCCAAATTCAGTCTATAGGCTGCTTCTTACTGGTAGTATAAGAATCAGCATAAGTGCTTGTTAAAAAGCAAATTTTCCCATCTCCACTCCAAGAAATTCTGATTAAGGAAAGGTAGATGAACTAGGAATGTGCATTTTAAAAGCTCCTGCAGGTAAGTCTAATAGGAAGTTAGGTTTGTGAGTAACTGGCTTAAGTAATTTGCCCTAAATCATACATCTAGAGATACTGCCAGAACTAGAAGTGACTTTTTCCAGTGCTCTTTCCACCATAACAGCTTCCATAAAAACTAACCTGGAATTAATTCAGCCTCTTCATGTACATGACAATAGACATAAAGAAATACCCCTAGACTAAGAAACACAAACTATGGCCAATATAAAACCTATATCTTAAAGATCAACTCCTTGATGGTATTCACTAGAGTGGAAAGAAATGGCATTCTCAAACAATCCTAAGTTGTATAAATTGGTTCAAACTTCTTGAAGGACAATATTTCACAAAGGTACCAGGTCTTGTTCATAACCTATAATCTAATAATTCTACTTCAAGAAAATCTTTCTACAGATAGGCCTCTCATACATATTTAAAGAGGCATATTTTAAAAAGTTAACTGTAAATATTTTTGGTTACTTTGAAAAAACCTGAGGAAAAAACACACAAATACATCTAAAGTAAACAGAAAACAATGTGCATAGTATGATCTCATTTGTCTATGATATGGCTATGTTCGTATATGCATAGAAAATTTCTTGAAGGATCCAGGAGAAATTCTTTACAATGGTTAACTTTGGGGGAGTAAAATGGGATACTGGGGTATGCATTAGTTTCCTTTTGCCATTGTAACAGAATATTACAGACTTGATGGCTTAAAAACACAAATTTATTCTCTACAGTTCTGGAGGTAAGAAGTCTGGCATTAATCTTCCACATCTACAATTAAGGTGTCAGTCAAACCAATTCTTCCTGGAGACTTCAGCGGAGAAGCCATTTCTTTTCTCTTCAAGCTTCTAGTGGCTTCTGGCATTCTTTGGCTTATAGCCACATTGCTCCAATCTCTGCTTCCATAGATACACTGCCTCTTCATCTGTCTGATATTCCTTTATTCCTCTTATATGGATCCTTGCCTTTATGCTGGGCCTACCTATACAATGCAGGATAATCTCCCCATCACAAAACCTTTAACTTATATCTACAAAGTCTCTTTTACCAAATAAGGTAACATTTACAAGTTTTGGCAATTAGAAGATGAGCATTTTTGGAGGATCAATATTCTGTTGAATTCAGGGTGAGAGTGAGAATATTTTTTATTATGCATTCTTTTAAATTATTTGACATCTATATTTTATTGATGTTTATATACTAACTTTAAAATAAAATGAAATCAAATATTTAAGATCAAATAGAAACCTCTGCCGTGCTTAGACAACTGTAGCACATCTAAATACGCTAGAACAATGATCATTAATTTTTAAAGTATGATTTATTTATACTCCACTTGGTTCCACAGGAGATTTAGAAAATTTATAAAATAGGTACCTGTAGTAAAATTAATAAGAGTCTAAATAGGGATTAGAACTACAACAACAAGAGAAAGATAGTACTGCCATATTATGAGTTAAATTTACTTGCATTGATTATGCATTAATCTTGGCTCTGGGGTTCCTGACAGCTAAAGCAAAAAGGGAAACTGAAGAAAAAAAGATCATATTTTTCTTACTGTTGTCAAATGAGTATATGTACAGGACAGGAGGAGATATTTTTTTTCTGTTACTAAGCTCTATGGAGAATTTCTCATGGGCATCATGGTATAGGTGGTACCTAGTGTTGTTGCAAATGATGTCTTCAAAAAATTTTTACATCAGATTTCAAAATTTCAGTTTTAACTCTCTCTCCTATGACTCTTAGTGGAAACAGATGTGGTAGAAATTTTCTACACAGAGCTGAATATTTCACATGAGCCTGTGATAATAAATGTGATAAGGAAACAATGACTCATCAATCTGTCTGAACTATCCAGTCTCCTAATTCTACTATCTCGAGGGGGAAAACTCACTATGCAAAACAAATAAAGTATTAACAACAACATACAGCATTAACTCAAATGTTGAGAACTTGAAAGCTTTGTGCTGGCCTGGAGCACATTTTTAAAAAGAATTCAAAATTGTCATAAAGTAAGGAAGGGTACAATATAAATGATGTCATGAAGATTACGCTATTGGCAGTCTGGAGCTGCATGATGTAGCTTTAGGTTACAATAAAACATCAAACAGTCCTGCCAAGCTCTAATTTTGTTGTTGTTTTAAAAATAAAGCTTTAGAAATTATTTTGGGTGTCTTCCAAAGTTCTTCTAATACCTGATCTATTGACAGCTGTTAACTATCTCCTCCATTAGAGATGTGTGTGATGGCATCAACTAAAGAGACCCCTAAACACCAATGTGTTTGAATTCCAACCAGCATCCAGAGGGACTGTTAACTTTGCTACTACACAGAATGCTTGGAAAGGTCCTCCGCTTTTACTGGAAAAAAGAAGAAAATAAATGCCAAACTGCAAAGGACTCCTAAAAGAAACAAGTAGTGAACTATCTCAACATTGAGTAACCCTATAAATCACTGCAGCTTGCCTAGTTTTATAAATTTACATAAATATTAGCCCATTGCATTGGACTAGTTACAAAAAATGAAAAGCCAAACAACTCTGACAAACAGGGACTTATTTTTCTCAAATTCCTGGGGTTGGTTGAGATGCTCAAAGATGTATGTCTTTTAATCTACAGCCCAGCTACCCTGAACAAGCCTGATCCCATCTGATCTTGGGAGCTAAGCACGTTCGGGCCTGGTTAATACTTGGATGGGTGATCACCTAGGAAGATCAGATGCTGTAGCCATAAAAAATAAAAAAATAATAAGGGATTGTAAACTGACAAGTTCCTTGCAATCTGTGAGATCAACCAAGAGTTGCCTTGCCTAAAAGAAAAATAATAATAATAAAATAAAACAAAGATGTATGCCTTTAAGGACACAAGCATATTCTGTCCTCCTGATTCTAGTCTTCAGTTTGTGGTCTTTGTCCTATATTTCCAAACAATGATTTGCATTTCTAGATAGCCAGAAAGAGAATTATCAAAACAGAAGGGCAAAGAGCTTCTCTAAATGGAGTTTTATGTTTGTTAGTATTTTCATTTCTTTTTTTTTTTTACAAGAATGCAACACATGGTCAATTCTCATGGCCAGTAGATTCAGGGAAGGAAGTATTTATGGTTGATACATTGCTTCCAAAATCAATAATAGGGTTCTGTTAGTAAAGATGACAAGTGAGAATAGATATTGGGTAGGCATTCAGCTTAGCTTACCACAGCCATCTAATAAAGATATGACAATAAAATTGTTGAGATATATTGGGAAATGTAGTACGTACCATCTGCTCACTCTTGAGACTTTGCTAGCCATTTCAGAGTAGTAGATTTAGTAATTTAAATAATTTATATGTGACTTATTTGAAAAATCACTCAACCAAAAAATATATAACCAAAAACTATAAATCCTAGTATCATAGATTCACAGGGTATTCAATTTAGAATAAATATGAATAGATAATTTGGCTAACCTACTTCAGGTTTGAGAGAAAAGAGAAAGCCTGCTGAGTTTCTTGACTCACTTGAATGTGTATCTAGATACGAATTAATTCTAGATTTTGGTAGAAAAATAAAAATTTTAAGTTTAGAAAAATCATAAGAATTACTACAACTAAAGAGTGAAAGTAAGATGAATAAATTGTAAACCAATAAAAATAAATAAACAGAGCAAAGAACACTCAATCTAACAAAACCAAGGGGGGAAAAGAGAAATTAAATGGAAGCATAGCGAGTTAAAAAAAAAATCAGTTAAGGTACCAAAAGTAAATCTAAAAATATCAGCAACCACGCTAATGTGAATGTGCCTTTGTTAAGTTTTTCTATTAAAAGCCAGAAACTATCAATTTAGGGAAGAAAATGCAGAATAAATAAAATCCAACTGTCTACCTTTATGTTATTTGCAAGAAGCATACATAAGAAAAATACATATCCACATTCTATACATACTTGATATCCTAAAGCTGATACTTGATAAACTATTTACCAGAAATTGTACCTAATATTCTGTTGTACAGTCCATATGTTTTATCTATTTACCTATATATTTAGAATGCATAAAAATTCACACATGAAAAGCAAATTGATGCTTAACTATATGACATTTTGAGTAAGAATGAGATTAAAGTGAGACATAATTCCTCTGATCAATTAGCAAAAACAGAGAGAGAGAATATGAAAAGAAGGAAGGAAGGAAGGAAGGAAGGAAGGAAGGAAGGAAGGAAGGAAGGAAGGAAAAAAGGAAGGAAGGAAGGAAGGAAGGAAGGAAGGAAGGAAGGAAGGAAGGAAGGAAGGAAGGAAGGAAGGAAGGAAAAAAGGAAGGAAGGAAGGAAGGAAGGAAGGAAAGAAAAGGTTGATAATACACAATCATATCTGTGATTTCCAGGTCTAAGGATGAGAGAAGCACTGAAACAAACACACAAACAACAACAAAAATTCATGTGACATCTTATACTCTCTTTCCATGGATTTTCTTCCTTAGATTTCCATGACAACACCCTCTAATCTGTATCATCTACCTACCTGATCTCTCAGGTATTTGTTTATTCTCCTCCTTATAAAATAATGTTTTCAATATTCCATCTTTGACTTCTCTCTTGCTACACCATCATCCCAAATGATTTCATTCATTCCTCTGGTTTCAACAATTGAAGATTCAAACACTATTATTTGTAGCCGGATCTTTCTAATGAAATTCAGTGTTTACCATCCAAATGCTCATTCATTAATATCTGAGAGGGACCTTAAGTAAACTCAGTATGTCAAAAGATGAAAATATATTTTACACATATTTATCACTTAACTCTCACACAGGAAAAAAAAACTTTTTTTAGAGGGTTTAAGAGTATCACACAATTATGTAAATATTATATCTGTTATTCAGCATGTTTGGATTGACAAATTTTAAAATAATGAATTAATTAAAAGAACTAATAATGCCATTCAACTCTAGAATATTTTATAATATTATACAGTGCAACAAGCCAATAAATGTAGTAGTAAAAACAGTCCTTGATACACTAGTATTGCTTTTTAGTGCCATAAAAATGTACTTTTGGGAGAGTAGCACATTATTGTTTAAGTGAATCTCTTCATTAGATAGTATGAGAAAATGAGGCATGAAAGGAAGATGGAAAAGCATCCTTAATAGTTCCTGTGCAGATAATGTAGGCCAAAGACAATCAATAGCCAAACCTCATTTATTTTATATCTATGAGCACTTAGAAGCAAAATGTTATTGTTTGCTATCCTTTTGGCTTTCTTTGCTCTGCATCAGCAATGAAAAAATAAATTTGCATATTAAGGTGTAATATTTACAAATTCGACTCAAATAACAGGCTGTTAATGTTAATCGATATGGAAAGAAACACCTTTAGTATTACCTTGAGTCCATTAAAGTCATTTCTAAGAAGCTCTGATGATAAATTTAGTAAGTCTCCAAAAGGAGTCAATCAATACAAAAGTTCATAAATACATTATAAAAATACATTAAAAGAACATAAAAATTGAGTTCCATCAAATACCTAATTTAAAAGATGTCACTATAATTGATGAAGACAATCCTGAAATCAACATATTTCAGAGTTTGTAGTTTTTAAGATGTCTATGGTGTTTCCAAATGGAATGCACCTTTACATATCATGTATGTACCTGAATCCTTTCTAAGGTGATGGAATATTGGAATTCAATAATGTCTGCTTAAAGCCAAAAGTTTTCTTCATTATTACTGTCATATTTATGGGAACCAGCTTATATGAGAAATCGTTGGTAAATAAATTTGTGATTTAAAAAAATCTGTTTTTCTATAAAGAGAGTAAAACTTAAAAGGCATATCAAAAGGATTAATATTTACTTTTACATAAGATAATGGAATGTTAGACATTATACTTTGAACTTAGTGATCATTTGGTATTAGTAAAGAACAGATTAAGAAATAGTGAAGTTTTTCCATAAGATAGCTTCTATTTGCCCCATTTTCCCTGGATGTAAGGCCAGAATGGAAATCATAAGTAGAAAGAATTACTGGGAATACTGTGATAGCAGTAGAAGGGGAAAGAAAAAAGAAATAAAAAACAATAAAAATGAAAATCAGAAAGATTGACCAATAAATACAATAGTAAGAAAGGCAGAATGAGAGAAGGTGGCTTGGGTGTGAACATAACTTTTGAGGTTTTCCTGAAATTTATTGGAGAATTCTCTTACTGCTCTTCTATATAAATCCCAAACTCAAAAAGTAAAGAACAGAATACTGCTCCATATAATGGAAAAACCATCATCAAAGGTAAGATCAATGGTGCATACATCCAGTAATTTATCTTGATTTTCGCCATTATACTTCAAAATGTATTGTAAGAAAAAAGCCTATTTTCTTAATGACAATTTTTAAAAAGAGAATAAAATGTTATGAATAGAATAGTAAAAACAACAAAATCTTTCCTTCATCGCTTATCTGTATTTTCTCATACACTTATATATTTAAATTTATACAGTATTTTTTAATGTTGAAAACATTGTTGGATTTTTATTTAGTTTTTCCATTTCCATTAGAATTTTTAATTAGGTATACTTATATTACTTGTCCAAAATATAGTAATATAAGTAGAAAAATGCAACTTGTCATGGTATATAAGACAGAATGTGGCATAATGCTTCACAAGAGGCTTATTTCAAAAAAATGTATAGAAGTAACTAGGACACACATAAGGCTTCTAAACTGGGAAGATAAAAAATAAACCCCTACTTGTGCCATGATTATGTTGGCACAGTTCTAATGTGGTTGTTTAAAAAGTGTTCTTTCATCTGTTTCTAGTCTCACTGTTCTCTTGCTGCTAGATTTTTTCCCTATATTTTTCCTAAAAAAATTCAGTTAATATCATCACAAAAATTAATAAAATACAGTTTCCACACATTTATTATGTACCTAAACTAATAGGTACAGACACAAAAAATAGTCATTGTAGGAAATAAAAATATTATTGTTAGTACCTAAATCAGTTTATAACTTAGTAGGGAAATAAGATTGGGAAATGAGAGGTAGAGTGTACTTCTTGGAAAAATGATGTAGTGTAAGCTCAAGTGAATTTATAAAGTCTTCATAAAATAGTCAAGGAACTATGTCTTAAAAGAGGATGCAAGGAGCCATTATAAGCAGAGGAAATATCATGAGCATAAAATAACACTAAGAAGACCAAACTGACTGGAATGAAGGGTCAAGTTAGGGAAAGATAAGAAAATTGTTAATTTTTAAACATTATTTTAAAATATTATATTTTTAACTATGTGTGAGCCAATTTAAAAGGAACAGAATACTACAATGAAAAAAAAAAAAAAATACCAGTCTAGTGCTAGATAGAATAAGCAAAAGGAGGTCACTGTATTAGTTAAAAATTAAGCACCTATAATAATTTGGCCATACATAATGAGCAAATTATCTGATGTTTAAAAAAGATTAATGGAAATAGTTTAAAAAGCA
Organism: Eidolon dupreanum; assembly: GCA_028627145.1. NCBI lineage: Eukaryota > Metazoa > Chordata > Mammalia > Chiroptera > Pteropodidae > Eidolon > Eidolon dupreanum. Next base: position 99,115,284 of record CM053509.1, on the reverse strand, counting down.
TGAGTGGAAGGGGAAAATATAAGACATTCTTTATGGAATAAAGGAGGCTCTCAAAATACAGAAGTGACTCTCAGGTAGGGCCAAAGGCAAAAAGTAAACGAAATATTCCTCAGCAGCTTTGGTTTAATCTTAATTGACAAACATTTAAGGGTTTACACGAATAGGAGTTAAGAAAGCTATGAGAAAATTTACTAGATATTGTTTATAATGTAGTAATTTTTTTCTTGGTTTCAGTAAGATGGACATCTGCTTAGGTAAGATCTTAATTCATGACACATTGAACTGGAAGGTCTTTGATTTTAAGCCAAATTGTATATTTTTTTAGGAACAAGTTGTTATAATTATGAATTTTAAATGAATATTCAGTAGAAATGAAGTGCTTTTTGTCTCTTTCTTAGACATTCATGCATCCTTTCTTGACTTTAGGCTAACAATCACTACATTTACCAACTAGTGCATAATCTGCATTACTAAATATTAGTTCTGAGACTAATATTAGGAAAAACGAGCCTAACGCAATTTTCAGATTCTTTGTATGTCAACTTATTGTGATCTATTTAACTTACTCCTGTATTAGGTATCACTTATTTGTTAATGATCTATTTATAGTCTAATCTTATTTCTTCAGAATAGTAATAGGGAAGAGGCAGGTTTTCCTGGAGAAGAAAATAGTCATTTGTTGCAACTAACCACCATCTGAAATCACTGATGACATCAATTAACTAAAGTATTCCATCTATCTTCTAACTGAAAAAAGTTATTCTTATACAGACATTCTTTTTTCTGTTATACCTCTAATGTGTAGTACCACAAATTCAGTTATTGTGCTGACCAGTGGATAAATTCCTCCCTTAATCAATGATAATAATAAATTATAAATAACAATATACAGTTTTCAAGGAGCTTTTTCTATATCGTATAGTTATATGGGATCATCACAGCAATATTCTATCTCAAGTAATTATAATTTTCCATTCACACTCCAGAAATCTAGGGCTCAGTTCAAACTGCTCCACACTTCACTAACAAAGCTACTTTAGGCCAGTCATAACTTGGAGGCTACTTTCTTCATTCGTTAGATGTAACCATTACTCTATATTCAACATCTTCAATTGTAAGAATAAGTTCTAATGAATTATTGATGGAGTAATATCTTAAAATTGCCAAGACGACCTTTTCCAGTTTAATTGAGGACTTATTACACCAAAAAATATGTGTGTGTGTGTGTGTGTGTGTGTGTGTGTGTGTGTGTGTGTGTATTTTGGCTGTCTTTTTTCACTAATTTTAAACAATTCACTTAATTTTTACCACACAAAAAAAGTCTTCACTTTCACTACTAGTTTAAAAAAAAATCCATTCCCAGGGACCATAATTGGGTGTTTATGCTATATGGAGAGTTCAGATGTTAGAAGAATTGAGTTGATCACTTGCAAAGGTATTCCTCCCAGGGTTAAGCAACTCTAGCAGGTTTATTAAATTTTCTCTAGAGCCATTAGACAATTTATTTTATTTATTTCCCTATACCATTGTAAATTCAAAAGAGCTACAAAGTGAAAGCTCTATGCAATAGAATGTAAAACAAACAAACTTGGCCTGAATCTTGTTTCCACATTTATCAGTTGAAGAATCTTGAGCACCAAGGTCTAGGCAGGCGGCAAAGACAGATACCTTAGATATATTCTAAAGGAGATTCCCCTGATGGCACTCTTAGCTGACTTAGGCTTTTTTTACTGGATAGAGCTTAACTGCATTTTGCAGGACAGTAAGCAGTTATAAAAAATAAACCTGGCTTTCTTTGTAATAAGGAACTAACCTTTCCTACTCATGTCTTCTTTATTTAGTCAAATCCTTCAGAATGGCAGGACATATTTCTCAGTCTGTTTGCATAAACCCCATAAGCATTGGGAGCTAGAATGTGGAAGAACTCCATCTTCCCCTCACAAAGCATTCATACTCTGTAGTTCCTTCTCCTGAGCTCCAGAATTATATATTCTACTCAGCAACTCACTTGGATGTCTAATAGATAGCTCAGATTTTCATGAGTAAAACCGAATTCCTGATCCCCCCTAAAACAGGAAATTTTAACAATATGTACTGACAACAAAAGATGTCCAAGATATCCTAGTAGAATAAAAGGTTGCATTTTATTTATGAAACAAAGGTATGTTTCAACTTTTGTTAAAACAATACATACATGTATTCATACACACCTATATATGTTAATATTTGTTTGGAAAACAACAGAAAGAATATACATTCAAGTGATAACAATTGCTACATCTAGAATGAGGGAATCCAAAAAGCTTTCATGTCTTACAAATTGTGAAACTAAATTATTAAAATGTTTAAAATAAGCCTCTAATATTGTTATAATAAAAAAAAACTAAAAAATGTAGCACAGGTAGGTTTTGATTTTATTCAAGTATTTTATTTTGTGACTTACAACAAAGCTAGGGCGACAGTGAAAAACCAGCCTGTCCAATGATATATTTTGTCATACTTGGAAAAATCAGATATTTAAAAATCAATTTTTTTCTTAGTGAGCAGGTTAAATGTATATGGGATATTCTGGACTCATTTCAATCCTTATAAATGATTTAGAATTTACAAAAGTACACTTGACTTTTGTAAAGCAGTCGTTTATGAATCTAAATATTATTAACATGAAATTATCAAAACACATATTTCCCTTCATGTTACTTTAGTCACTTGCTTTATTAACTTGTTAAAATTTCAAGAATTTTTTGCATCCATTTGTATGCCAGCAGATTACTTCTTTAATGTATCACTATCCATATCAGAAAAGAATATTTGTCAAGTGCTCATTTGCATGTGCTATTCTGTAGGGCTCAATAGTTGAGTGATCTTTTACTCAGATGACTGGTGGTAGTACATTAAGATGTCACCTTTGGGCATGTACTAAGTACTAAAGGACACTGTACAACTGAGACTCTCCCTACCTTCCTATTTTCTTTATGTTACTCACCCTCCCTCTTTCCTTTTGTACTCTCTTTGTTAATGGATTTTTTTTTTTTAAGTCTAGCTCTTCTGTGGAATGATTTTTCTGCCTTTTTACACTTATACTTACCTAACTATTGGAGTTGGGTTTTTATTAACTCCCACATTATGCCTTAGATTACAGAATACATCCTCTTCCTTACTTGACAAGTAAAGAGAAGGTTGGTTATTTGAGTACTTTTCTTGCTGGGAGGGAGGGGCAATATTTGTAAGACATCCTATATATTTCTGCTTGTATTTAAAATAGAAAACCCAATTTGTGGAGTAGAAAGATCATGAAACTTAGTAGAAAGAAAACAAATTTCGTTCTCTATTTTTGTCAATTTAATACATATGTGGCTTTAGGATTAGTTTCTTACTTTACCTGAGCATAAATGCCCATTGGTCCTATGTAAACGATAACTTTATGGAGTTGTGTGAACTACATGAAATAATGTGCCAAGAATCTAACAGAAAATACATGATATTGCATTTGTACTTCCCCAACCTAGAACTTACCTGGTTTATCTAAATCAGCTTCAACTCTGACCCTATTTTTACCTTAAGCTTTTGATTGCTCCTATGAGTAAGATTCCACTTTTCACACTAATCCTAAAAACTGAGTCTAGCTTAATTTCCCCTGATTGCACTTTCATTAGGCTACTACCTCTGGAACCGAGGTTTTACATTCCCTCTCCTACACAAAGCATTTTAGATAATGAAATACAGCCATTTTACTACTATCTTTATGGCTTAAAAATACTTTCTAGTATTGTATCTCCTGTAGGCTTTCTGCTATTTAATTGAAGATCTGACTGTTGACCACGTTTTGAATTGCTGTCTGGAATATTTTCCTGGCTGGATATTCTTTAAGCCATTAGTTTACAACCATTGTCTCCACAGAAGATGTTTAAAAGAAAGCATGGCTTTCACATGTGTTGTTATAGACTGAATTGTGTCTGCCCTTTCCCCCCGAATATTTATATGTTGAATGTTTAACCCCTAATGTGACTGTGTTTGTAAATAGAACCTATGAGGAGGAAATAATAGTTAAGTGAGGTTATAAGGGTAGACCTTAATCTGATAGGACCGATGTTCTTATAAGAAAAGAGAGAGACACCAGAGACCTCTCTCTGTCCTCAGTATAGTGGAGAGGCAATGTGAGCGCACAGAAAGAAGTTGGCCATCTACAAGCCAGGAAGACAGGCCTCACCAGAAACCAACCCCGACAGCACCTTGATCTTGGCTTCCAGCCTCCAGAACTGAGAATATAAATATCCATTTTTTAAGCCACCTAGTCTGTTGTATTTTGGCAATAGCTCTAGCAGACTAATACATACGTAGTCCAGATTTTGGTCACTTTGGTATTTTAACAAAATCTAAATATATTTTGCAGAGACATAAGAGAAATAGCACTACAGTCAGTTCACAAACTGTTATATTTCATAATTATAACTGCTAATAATATGGTGTTATATTTGCTCAGCCTGCGTTGTGATAGAAGACTTGTCCTTGGGTAATTTATAGTCTTATACTGTAAAGTGCTCAACTATTTTTAATGACTGGGAAATGTGAAAAGTTAAATATATCTGTGGAAATTAACACGTTATTGACAGAATTCACTGAAATAATTTCTTTAACATAGTTAATATATGTAACTCTTGTGAAATACTCTAGCTTTAATCTCTATTTGCAAACTTTATTGGTTGTAAATAGGCAAATAAACATAGGCAGGTGTAGGTACTCCTATCTTGTCTGCCAACCAAGCAATCAATTTATATTTATTCAATCACCAGTGTGAGTGAAGTCCAGCTTAAATTGTTAAAATGTCTCGAAGTAAATATTTTTTAGAAGAAAATGTACTTAGTACTGTACAGTGTTTCCTAAAAGAATGGCATAGCATATGATTTTTCAGGGTGCACCCATATATTCCTAGTTTCTAGATATATCTGTCATCTCTCTGCTTATATTTAAGTGCATGTAAAAGACATAGTTTTGGAAAATACATTTTTACTACAGATAATTTTTATTTTTCATTCAATATAAAGAAACATTTAAGTAATATTTCCATTTCTGTTTTATTGTCATTTGAGTTCTATACTGGAATGTTTTGTTTAAATTCTTTTCTGATAATATTTGGACACTGTTAAAAATGCTGGATGATTCTACTTTTGCCAACATTGTTTTGTAAACAATACAATTTTCCTATAAAATTTACATGAAAATGGTCTATCTTTGTTCTTTACATATATGTTCTTCACATATTACAAATATTTTGGAAGAAATAACTAATAAAGTATTTAGAGAAAAAAACTAGAGGTTGATAAAATATGTGAACAACATAACAACTTTGTGAATGCAGATATAGGATAGTTTATATGACCACTCCTTCTCCCCTGAAGTGGAGGGAGCTTCCTGTATAGTCAGGATTACTTTAAAACAATTTGAAATGCTTTACTGTCATCACAGAAAAGAGAATAGAAACTCTATTTAAGTTTCATCTGACTGTTTTTAAAAATGAGAGAAGGGATACAGCATCTCTGTTGACTAAGCCAGACTTGGGTAGTTACTGAATGACAGACGGTTTCAAAGACACAGGCCCTGGGCGTGCACTCCTCATGGCTCTACTTCTTAACCAGGGGACTCAGGGGAAGTTACTTAAATTTTGCAAGCTGCTTCTCAAGTCTAACGTGGTGATAATAATGAGAATCAAAGGAAAACAATGTGTAAAAACCACTGAGGAATATCTGGCACCCTCAGCATTAACTTGTTGCTAATGACAGTGTTGTTATTAAAAAAAAAAAAAAAAAAGCATTCTATCTCAAGCAGTAAGAACTCAGGTTTAAATGTCTCCTCTGGAAGGTCTAGAGCCCGGATCAGATGACACATCAGTACCTTCTTTCTCTGTCAGATCCTGAAAGATATTTGAAAACAGTAAAAAAAGTAAGACCTGTTCTGAGGGTTTTTTTTTCTTTTTCTTTTTCAAGTTTTAGTAAGGATGCCAATTTAGAGTAACTTCAAAGTAATGTAAGTATGTTAGGGGCATATGTTGTCAGCCTGAATCTATGGCAATATGTATAACATGATTATCAAGGTGTTGGATCAACTTAACAAATATCACTTAGGCCCTTCATGCCTGGTAGGCAGAATAACTACCCCAATTTTTCAAGGTGATTAAGCTGATTAAGTAAGAACACTGTGATTCTTCATTCATTCATCATTGCTTAAACAAATGGAAAGGTCTTTTCTACAAAGAAATCTAAGTGATGTGACTTAATCTTTCTATTCTTTTTCTCTCCCCTTCACCCCTACCACAGACCCCTTCTAAGAAAGCCAGATCTTTAATATGACACTAATTCAAAGACCCTCATTTCAGAGTTGTGAGGTTCCTCTCCTTTCTTTTTAATTAAAACATTTAACAGACTTTCTAGGAAATAAATGCTAGAGCACTAACCTCTGAATGCTATTTAATCACTTCGTTCAATCAATTTCCATGGTTATTTATGAGAATTGCTGTACCTGTTTAATGTCAAATTAAAAGGATTGGAGGGGAGGAAGACACTATTAGGAAAAACCCAGAAAGTTGTGCTACCTGAAACATTTATGAACAACTATTGCAAACACTCTTAAAACCTCGTAAATTGCATTTTAATTATTTTGTAAATGTACTGAAATTAAAGATCATTTGGAAAGCAGTCATCTAGAGTTGAGGAGGTATGAATTAATCACATGGTTACATTGAATATTCAGAAATTCAAAGATCCTTAATTGAGCAATAATAATTTTCAAGCAACATTAGAACTTCCTGGTACATGCTCAGGACTGCTTGGAGCATAATTTTCACACTGCAGATATATTTACTCTACTCAGCAGCCTGTTTACCCCAATAGAAACACAACCGAAATTCAAACACAATATATCACTTCCAAGGTACAGAGATTCAAATGCCATAAGTGCTTTAATTCACTTTGCTTTAGGGGAAGAATTTATAAATTGAAGAACTTTTAAATTTGTTAGAGCAGAACACTCCAGAAATGAGAAAAGCAAAGCCAATTGGATAATGGGATCTTATCTGTGTTTCATTCTATATTACCCTTGGCAGTGAGTCACTGGAATAACCAATAGGTTCCCAAAGTGTGATGATGCCTGAGGTAGAATCATTACACCTCTACAGCCTGCTGGTAGGGCTCAGAGAGATTCAAACCCAGAAACGATCTCAGAAGTGCCTGAGCAATGTCACCCCATTTTAAAAATGAGAAAATTATTTGAGAGATGAAGTGAATTAATTCTGGCTTTCCAAAAGTTAAAACAAGACAAAAAAAAAAAAAAAAACCCAAAACAACAACAAAAAAAACCCTCAATTTCCTGATCCCCACTCAGTTTCTGTTTTTCTCCACCATTCGATAAAATATATGAAATCCATTTTGCATGTGCACACTTACTTTTCACCTCTAATTAATCACTTACATGTGTTTACTTAATTTGTGATACTTTCTATTTTTCTTGTACTATTGTATACTATAAACATTTTGCCTTTTTAAAGAATATTGTCACAAGATCTTTTATTTTTTTCTATTTTCCTCATGTCTTTAATAAGTTGTTCAAGTAAAGAGTGAGTGTCACGGATTGTTGTTATTTAGTTAGGATTCTCCTTTTTGGAAATGCTGAGGTATATATAACGTCTAAGATGTTAAAGCATTTATAGAACATTCTGTGCTCTACTTGAATTGTTTCTTTATCATGTACTACTGTGGTTGCTACCATCAAAGTTTTGAATGATGTTTATAAAAACTCGGGATCCTACAAAAAGTTAGAGTTTGATAAATGAAGTTGATGAATGATAGAACTTCAAGATAAGAAATGTTAATTGCACTATACATTTTTCACTACACATAAGATTTTCATGAAGAGAAAACTTTATAAGCAAAGTCTGTATCATTTCATCTTCTTCATGTGGGCTTTTTGCAGAGCAATAGTTTTTAATTTTGATGAGGTCAAATTTATCAGAATTGATGGAACGTGCTTTTGGTGTGAAGTCTAAGAACTTTTTCCCTAGCCCTGTATCCCAAAGATTTTCTTACATTTTTTTGATGTCATAGTTTTATGTTTTATAAATTTATTTTGGTATGAAGGGTGAGGTTTGGTATAAAATGTTAGGTCAAGGTTCATTTTCCAGTTTTATTTTTAAATCACATGTAAGATGCTATTGAGTCATATATTTTAATTTTGTTTTTTAATTTTTTATTGAGGAAACATAAGTTAATAACATTTTATAAATTTCAGATGTACAACATTATAATTCCATATTTGTATACTCTATTGTGTGGTCACCACCAAAAATCTAGTTTCCATCGGTCACTATATATTTGACCCCATTTACCCATTAGCCCTCCTCCCAACCCCATTTCCCTCTGGTAATCACCTTTCTTTTGTCCGTATCTATGAGACTGTTTTTGTTTTGTTATGTTTGTTTGTTATTTTGTTTGTTTTCTATTCCATGTATGAGTAAAATCATACAATTTTTGTCCTTTTCCATTTAATTTATTTTATTTAGCATGCTACCCTCGGGAGTCATTCATGTTGCTGCAAATGGCAATATTTCATCTTTTTTTATGGCTGAGTAGTATTCCATTGTATAATATACCTTCTTTACCCAGTATTGATAAATGCTTAGGGAGTTTCCATACAGGCTGTTGTAAAGAATGCTTCTATGAAGTTTTATGTCACAATATTTTAACTTTTTCTTTATTATTATTAGTCTTAAGAGTAAATCTGTCTGTAAAGTCTTATGAATTATCAATATATGCATTTCATCATGTGGAAAAAAAGAGAGTTTTACCTTAACCTCTTAATTTTTGTTTTCCTATTTCATTTGCTAGAATCTCAGGAGAATATTGAACAGAAACGGAAATGGTAGATGACTGGGTCCTGATTTTAAAAGCATTTCTCCAATTTTATTATTAATCATAATAATTTAGGATTTTATAAGTAAGGTAAAGAACTTCTCTTTAGAAGTTCTCTAGTTTGTTAAAAACTTTTTTTGAATATTTGTTGGATTTTATTAAATATTTTTTGTCTATACATAATGAAAAGGTTTGATTCTATTTAATTTATTAAGAGATTTTCTATATTGATTCATCTTTGCCACTTAAAGACAAATCTCACTTATTTTATATTTTCTAATTCACTGCTGAAAAAAAAAATATATATACTCTCTCTCTCTCTCTATATATATATATGTGTATATATATATATATATATATATATATGTGTGTGTGTGTGTGTGTGTGTGTATATATATATATATATACACACACTTTTTAAAAAATTTTAATTAAGTTTATTGGGGTAACATTAGTTAATATAATTATATAATTTTCAGGTGTACCTTATCATTTAACATCTGTATATTCTATTTGGGTGTGTTTACCACCCAAAGTCCAGTTTCCTTCAGCTACTGTATATTTTATCCCCTTTACCTATTTTTCACTCCCCCTAAACTCTGTATTTGACTCCCTTTACTCCGTCTACTCCCCCACCTCTCCCACCCCACTAGTAACCACTAGTTGCTTTTAGGGTTATATCTCACATATAAGTGATATCATGTGATTTTCAACCTTTTCTGTCTGGCTTATTTCACTTAGCATGATTATATAGCGGTCCATCCATGCTGTCGCAAATGGCTGTATTTCATCTCTTCTTATGGCTGAGTAATATTCCATTGTATATATTCACCACAGCTTCTTTAGTCAATCATCTATCGTAGGACACTTCGGTTGCTTCCATGTCCTGGCCACTGTGAATAATGCTGCCATGAACATAAGTGTGCAAATATCTTTTCGGATATGGGCTTTCAAGTCTTTGGGGTTAATACCCAGTGGAGAGATTACTGAATTTTATGGTAGATCAATTCTTAGTTTTTTGAGGACCCTCCATGCTGTTTTCCATAGTGGCTGTACCAATTTACATTCCTACCGGCAGTGTATAAGCGTTCCTCTTTCTCTGCATCCTCTCCAACATTTGTTATTACTTGTCCTGTTGATTATAGCTTCTCTAACAGGTGTGAGATGGTATCCAATTGTAGTTTTGAATTGCATTTTCCTAACAGCTAGCAATATTGACCATCTTTTCATACATTTGTTGGCCATTTGTATGTCCTATAGGAAAAAGATTCTGTTAAGGTTCTCTGCCCATTTTTTGATTGGATCATTTGTTTTTTTTTTTGTTGTTGTCATTGAGTTGTATGAGTTCTTTGTATATTTTGGATATTAGGCCCATTTGGATGGTTCTCTCTTTACCTTGTTGACAATTTCTTTTGCTGAGCAGAAGCTTTTTAGTCTGATGTGGTCACATTCACTTAGTTTTCATTTTACTTCCCTTGCTTTAGAGGTCAAATTCATAAAAACTTCTTTAAGTCCAAGGTCCTTGAGTTTTGTTCCTATGTTTTCTTCTATGTATTTTATTGTTTCAGGTCTTATATTCAGGTCCCTAATCCATTTTAAGTTAATTTTGGTGTGTGGTGATAGACAACAGTCTAGTTTCATTCTTTTGCAGGTGGCTTTACAGTTTTCCCAGCACCATTTATTGAAGAAGTTTTCTTTTCTCCACTGTATATTTTTGGTGTTTTTGTCAGAAATTATTTGCCCATATATATATGGGTTTACTTCTGGAATCTCGATTCTTTTCCACTGGTCCATGTGTCTGTTTTGCTGTCAATACCATGTTTTGATTACTGTCACTTTGTAGTATAATTTGAAGGCAGGCAGAGTGATGTCTCTAGCCTCGTTATTTTTTCTAAGGATGGCTTTGGCAATTCGAGGTCTTTTGGGCTTTCATACAAATCTGATGATTTTTTTTGTTGTTGTTCAATTTGTTTAAAAAATGCCTATGGGATTTTGATGAGGATTGCATTAAATCTATATAATGCTTTAGGTAATAAGGTCATTTTAACTATGTTGATTCTTCCAACCCAAGAACACAAAATATCTTTCCATTTCTTTGTATCTTATTCAATTTCTTTTAATAGAGTCTTATAGTTTTCATTATATAGGTCCTTCACTTGTTTCATTAAATTTTTTTCCTAGGTATTTTATTTTTATTTTTGCTGCGATTGCAAAAGGAATTTTTTTCCCACTTCTTTTTCTGACACTTCATTATTAGAGTATAGAAAAGCTATAGATTTTTGAATGTTGATTTTGTATCCAGAGGCTTCCATGTATTTGCTTATTGTTTCTAGTAGTGTTCTTGTGCAGTCGTTAGGATTTTCTATATAGAGAATCATGTCATCTGCAAATAATGACAGTTTGACTTCTTCGTTTCCTATTTGGATACTTTTCATATCTTTCTCTTGTCTGATTGTACTCGCTAGTACCTCCAATGTTCTATTGAATAACAGTGGTGATGGAGGACAGCCTTCCCTTGTTCCTGATCATAGAGGGAAAGTTTTTAGTTTTTCACCATTAAGTATAATGTTGGCTGAGGACTTGTCATATATGACCTTTATTACATTAAGGTTGTTTCCTTCTATACTGATTTTATTAAGTGTTTTGTTCCTAAATGGGCGTTGTATCTTATCGAAGGCTTTTTCTGCATTTATTATATGATCCTTATTATTTAATTTGCTTATGTGGTGTATCACATTAAACGATTTGTGAATGTTGAACCATTCCTGTGCCCCTGGGATAAAGGCCACTTGTTGTGTATAATCTTTTTAACATGTTGCTGTATTAAGTTCGCTAGTATTTTATTTAGGATTTTTGCATCTGTGTTCATGAGAGATATTGCTTTGTAGTTTTCTTTTTTTGTGTTATCTTTACCAGATTTTGGTATCGGGGTAATATTAGCCTCATAAAATGACGTGGGAAGTATTGTCTCCTCTTTGATTATTTGGAAGAGTTTGAGGAGAATAGGTATTAAATCTTCTTTGAATGTTTGGTAGAATTCACTGGTGAAGCCATTTGGTCCTGGACTTTTACTTTTTGGTAGGCTTTTGATGATTGTTTCAATGTCCATACTGCTGATCAGTCTATTTAGATTTTCCAGTTCTTCTTGATTCAGTCTAAAAAGATTGTAATTTTTTAAGTACTGGTCCATTTCTTCTAGGTTATTAAATTTGGTATTATATACTTTTTCATAGTATTCTTGTATGATCCTTTGTATTTCTGTGATATCTATTGTAATTTCCCCTCTTTCATCCCTGATTTTGTTTATTTGTGTCCTTTCTCTTTTTTCTTTAGTAAGTCTAGCCAGGGGGTTTGTCAATTTTATTAATTTTCTCGAAGAACCAGCTCTTTGTTGCATTTATTTTTTCTATTGTATTTTTTTTTCAATTTCAATTATTTTTGCTCGAAGTTTGAATATTTTTTTCCTTCTGCTGACTTTAGGCTTCATTTGTTCTTCCTTTTCTAGTTTTTTAAGATGAAGCCTTAGGTTGTTTATTTGGGCTCGTTCTTATTTTTGGAGATAGGCCTGTAATGATATGAGCTTTTCACTTATGACCACTTGTGCCATGTCCCAAAAGTTTTGATATGTTTTATTATTATTATCATTTGTTTCTATGTATTTCTTGGTGTCTCTTTTTATTTCTTCTCTGACCCAGTTATTCTTCAGTAGCATGTTGTTTAATCTCCATCTATTTGTGGTTCGTCCAGATTTCTTTCTGCAGTTGATCTCTAGTTTCAAAGCATTATGGTTGATATGATTTCAACCCTCTTATATTTGTTGAGGCTATCTCTGTGTCCCAGGATGTGGTCGATTCTTGAGAATGTTCCATGTACACTAGAGAAAAATGCATAAGCAGCTTTTTTGGGGATGAAAGGCTCTGTAAATGTCAATTATGTCCAGTTGGTCTAATATGTCATTCAAGGATGTAATTTTATTATTGATTTTCTATTTGGATGATCTGTCCATATCCAGCAGTGGGATTTTAAGTCCTCTAATACGATAGTGTTTTGGTCTGTTTCTCACTTTAGTTCTGTTAACAATTGTTTTACATATTTCAGAGCTCCCGGATTGGGATCATAGATATTAATAAGTGTTATGTCTTCTTAGTGTATGATTCCCTTTACCATTATGAAGTGTCCCTCAGTATCTTTCTTTACTTTTTTTAAATTTTGAAGTCTATTTCATCTGATATTAATATTGCTACTCCTGCTTTTCTCTGAATGCCATTTGCTTGAAATATCATTTTCCACCCTTTCACTTTGAGTCTATATTTGTCTTTGGAACTGAGATGTATCTCCTGAAGGCAGCATATAGTTCAGTTTTGTTTTTTGATCCATTCTGCAACTCTGTGCCTTTTTATTGGTAAGTTTAACCCATTTACATTTAGGGTGATTATTGAAATATGAGGTCTTTTTATAGCCATTTTATTTTTTGCATTCTGGTAACTCGGTGTTTCCATAGCTTCCTTGTCCTTGTGCTTCTGTTTTCTTTATTTTGGTTGGCTTTTGTGGTTTTCCCTTTTGTGGTCTTTCTTGTTTTATGTTATATACAACAGTTTTGAATCATTGGCATGTGGTTACCATTATGAATATGTAAAGGATAGTTACATATATACAGTCGTCCATTTTCTTCTGTGCGTGCCTTATCTCCATTCCCCCTTGTGAATTTGTATCTTTGAATCCCCCCCTTTTCAGTCATTGTTATCTCGATTTGTTCCTATGTATGCTCAATATTCATTACTATCTTGTTATAACAATTCTCTTCTAATTGTTTAAGCTTTTAATGCCCTGTTCTTAGTAAGGGTTGCACTCCTCTGTTTCTATTTGCCCGATAGTCACTTTACTCCTAATTAAGTATTTTGTTTTGCCATTTTGTTGTAGGTGAAATGACCGTCTTTCAGTATTTCCTGTAGTGTAGGCCTCGTAGTGGAGAATTCTCTCAATTTTTGTATGTCTAGAAAAGTCTTAATTTCTCCTTCATATCTAAAGGCAGGTTTAGCTGGATACATTATTCTAGGCTGGTAATTCCTTTCACTTAATAGTTTAAATATTTGATTCCATTCCTTTCTGGCTTGTAAGGTTTGTGCTGAGAAGTCCAAGAATAATCTAATGGGTTTACCTTTATAAGTTACCATTTTCTTTTCCCTAGCTGCCTTGAGAATTCTTTGTCATTGATTTTTGATAATTTTAATACAGTATGTCTTGGTGAAGGCCTTTTTGGGTTGAGATAATTGGGGTTCTGTTGACTTCTTAAATTCCAAGCTCCAGCTCATTCCTTAGATTTGGGAAATTCTTGTCCATTATTTGTCTGAAAATGCTTTCTAATCTGTGTTCCTTTTCCTTGCCTTCGATAGTGCCCATTATTCTTATGTTTCCTCTCTCGATGGTATCAGCTAGCCCTTGTATTTCTCTTTCATTATTTTTCATTTTTTTGGTTTCTCTCCTTCTGATTTATTTCTAATTTACTGATTCTTTTCTCCATTTGGTCACTATATTTCCCAAGCTTGCTATTTCATTTTTCAATGTTTGCAGTGCGTTCTTTATCCCAAGAAGTTCTATTTGTTTCTTTTTGAGTGTTTCAATCTCCTTGCTCTGCTGATCCAGCTGTCTTTTCAATTCCTGAAATTGTTGATTTGAGTTGTTTTGGATTTCACTGAGTTTTTTCAGAAGTACCATCCTGAATTCTGTGTCATAAAAGTCACATATTTCTATGTCTGTAAGCTTATTTTCTGGAAATTCTTTTCTTTCTTTCTGTGATGCCTTGTTGCCTTGGTTGTTCATGGTGTTTAATGGACTATTTCTCTGCCTAGGCATTAATAAAATTTTATTCTACTGTTTTTTTTTCCAGAAAGAAGACCTGTGGGTACCCAGGAAGCTGGGTGATAAACCTGTTAGAGAGGAAGGCTTGAGAAAAATTGGACACAGAGAGAAAAATAAATAAAATACCTCACCTCTCTTTAGCCTGTTGCAAAGAAGGTGCTTTTCTTTTGGTTTCCAGTAGGCGGCATCTAAGCGTCTTGGATCCCTGCTTAATATAAAGTCTTAATGCTTTTTAAATTTTCTTATAGATATTTAATCATGCTCACTACCTTCATTTTCAGTCCCTGTCAGTGTCAGTGACAGTCTTGGCAGTGTTTGCTCAGATTCCCCTAGTGCTCCGTGGTTATAGGTCTCGGAGTGTGGGGGGGGGGAGGTGCCTTCTGGGTTGGGGATTGGGGCTGCGGCTCAGTTTTTGTTTTGCAACTGTGCCTAGAAAAAATCAGCTGTTGTACCTCTGCAGTCCCATCCTGCTTCCCTGCTTTCTGCCCTGATGACTGGGCCCTGCAGCCACAGCTATCCGAGGCAAGAATGTTCAGGGAACTGATCACAGGAACTCTCCTCTCCTTCTCCCCTCCCCTTCCTCCCACAAGGAGCTCTGGTGGCTGCGGAAGGCAGCTTCTTTATTACTCTCAGTCCACAGCTGGGCTTCAGGGGTTCTGAACTGTGATATCTCTTATGCACAGATCCCACGCTCAGATGTGCTTGTGTGCAGTTTGGGTGTTTTACATAATTTCTTATATTCCGAACCAAGAGAGTATATCAAAACATACTTTGCCAACCTGCCCAGAATACTCCTATTCTGTCTTGAACCCACTTTTCATAGGCTTTCATCCTCCTAGGAAATTTCTCAACAGAGTCACCAGTAAAACATCCATCCTGCCAAATCAAGGGGCAGTTCTCAGTTTTCTTCTCAACAGTGGTTGACACAAGTGGTCATTTTCTCCTTGCTGATGGATTTTCTTCTCTTATTTTTTAGGACCATCTACTTGCCTTATTTCCCTCTAACTTAATAACCTCAATTTCCTTGGCTGGGTCTATCTTTCTCTTGAACTTCAATTGTGGGAGTGTCACAGTGTTTCTCAGATATTTTCCCTTCTCTATCTATAATTATCTCCTATGTGATCTTATTCAGTACCATGGACATGAATACACACACACACACACACACACACACACATACATACATACATACACACACACCATTTAACATGCAACCATAATATACACTATAATATATAATAATATACCTACATTATAACATATAAATATATAATTCACATTATAAATTATATTCATAATTATAAATTATCTTATATACATTTAAACGCACTCATACATGCTTACATAGAGTATATTACTAGTCTCTTTTTTTATCCTCTTACCTCTAGAGTCATCCATACATTATCTTTTTCCACATACCCATTTTTATATCTAACAGTCATCTAAACCTAATACAATTAAAGCATAACTTTTGATTCTCTATATCCCAACACCTCTCTATCTCCAGACTTAACATTCTAATCTACACCGGTATCTTCCATTGTCTAGTTTCTATAATAGCCTCTTACTGACTTTCTGCTTCACTATTGTCCCAATTTTACCCATTACTGGCAGCCACAGAAATCGGATTATGTCGTATTCCTGTTAAAAACCACTCAATAGCTTTCCATCACACTTAAAATAAATCCAAAATTCTTATCATGACTAACACTTGTTGTTTGTTGATTTATTGATGATATATGATTTGAGAGGAATGAAGTGATATCACACTGTGGTTTTAATTTGCATTTCTCTGATAATTAATAATGCTGAGCATATTTTCATATGTCTATTGGCCATCTGTATGTCTTCTTTGGAGAAATGACTATTTAGGCCCTCTGCTCATTTTTAATTGAATTATCTTTTTGGTGTTGAGTTGTATGAGTTCTTTATAAATTTTGGATATTAACTCCTTATCGGATGTGTCATTGGCAAATATCTTGTTCTTTTCATTTTCCTTCCCTAAGAAGGTATATCAGATATCAGAAAAAAATATTACTAAGAGAAATGTCAGAGAGTTTACCACCTATGTTTCCTTGTAGGAGTTTTATGGTTTGAGGTCTTAAATTTAAGTCTTTAATCCATTTTGAGTTTATTCTTGTATATGGTGTAAGAAGGTGGTCCAGTTTCATTTCTTTGCATGTATCTGTCCAGTTTTCCAAAAATCATTTATAGAACAGACCATATTTATCCCATTGCATATTCTTGTTGTCTTTGTCATAGATTAAATGACCGTACTGGCATGGGTTTATTTCTGGACTTTTTTCCTGTTCCATTGATCTATGTATCTGTTTTTATGCCAGTAACATGCCAGTACCATTTTGATTTCTATAGACTTGTAGTATAATTTGATATCAGGTGGTGTAATATCTCCAACTTTGTCCTTTCTCAAGATTGTCATGGCTATTAAGGGTCTTTTATGGTTCTATATAAATTTTTTAATTATTTTATCTAGTTCTGTAAAAAATTCTGTTGATATTTTGATAGGGATTGCATTGAATCTATAGAATACTTCGGGGAGTATTAACATTTTAATGATGTTTGTTCTTCCTATCCACGAGTATGGTATATGCTTCCATTTATCTGTATCTTCTTCAATTTCTTTCTTCAAAGACATAATATTCTGAATATAGATCTTTTATGTTTTTTTATTAAATTTATTCCTAGGTATTTTTTGATGCAATTGTAAATGGGATTGTTTTCTTAATTTCCCTTTCTGAATTTTTTTATTGGTGTATAAAAATGCAACCAATTTCTGAACATTAATTTTGTATCCTACTACTTTACAGGATTCATTTATCAGTAAAGTTTTTTTGATGATGTCTTTCAAGTTCTTTATATGTAGTATCATGTCATCTGCAATTAATAACAGTTTTATTTTCTTTTTTCCAATTTGAATGCCTTTTATTTATTTATTTTTCTTGTGTGATTGCTGTGACCTAACACATCTAATATTACATTGAATAAAAGTGATGAAAGTGGACATCCTTGTCTTGTTTCTGATCCTCAGAGCAACACTTTTAGCTTTTCACTATTGAATATAATGTTAGCTGAGAAATTGTCATATATGGCCTTTATTATGTTGAGGTATGTTCTCTCTATTCACACTTTGCTGAGTTTTTATCATAAATGGATGCTGGACTTTGTCAAATGCTTTTTCTGCCTGTATTGATATGATTGTATGATTTTTATCCTCCATTTTGTTAATATGGTTTATCACATTAATTGATTTGTGAATATTAAACCGACCTTACATCCCAGGAGTAAATCCCACTTGATCATGGTCAAAGATCTTTTTAATGCATTGCTGAATTCAGCTTGCTAATATTTTGTTGAGGATTTTTGCATCTGTGTTCATTAGGGCTATCAGTCTATAATTTTCTTTTTCTGTAATGCCTTTGGTTTTGAAATCAAGGTAATGATGGCCTCATAGAATGAGCTTGAAAGCTTTCCCTCCTCTTGACATTTTTGGAATAGGTGTTAATTCTTCTTTGAATGCTTGGTAAAATTTATCTGTGAAGCCATTTGGTTTAGGACTTTTGATTGTTGGAAATTTTTAAATTATTATTATTGATATGATTTTGTTTGTAGTAATTGATTGGTTCAGATTTTCTGTTTTTTCTTGATTCAGTCTTGAAAAATATATGTTTATAAGAATTTATCCAATTCCTCCAGATTGTCCTATATGTGGACATATAATTGCTTTTAGTATCTTATAATCCTTTTATTTCCATGGAGTCAGTCGTCGCTTCTTCTCTTTCATTTCTGATTTTATTTATTTGAGTCTTCTCTTTTTCTTGATGAGTCTGGTTAAAGGTTTACAATTTTGTTTATCTTTTCAAAGAATCAGCTTTTGGTTTCATTGCTCTTTTGTATTGTTTATTTAAACTCTATTTCATTTATTTCTGCTTTGACTTTTATTCTTTCCCTCCTTCTATTCACTTTGGGCTTTGTTTGATGTTTTTTTTTCTAGTTCCTTTAGGTGTAAAGTTAGATTGTTTATTTGAGATTTTTCTTATTTCTTGAGGTAGGCCTGTATGGTTATGAATTTCCCTCTTAGAACTGTTTTCGTGGTGTCCCATAGATTTGAGGTTATATGCTTTCATTTTAATTTATCTCACTGTGTCTTTTGATATCTTCCTTGATCTCATTGTTAACCCATTCATTGTTTAGAGTATGGTATTTAGCCTCCACCTGTGTGTGTTTTTCAGGTTTTTTCTTGTAATTTATTTCTAGTTTTATACCATTGTGGTCAGAAAAGATGCTTGATATGATTTCAATTTTCCTAAATTTATTGAGACTTGTTTTGTTGCAAAACGTGTGGTGTATCTTGAGAAACATTCCACGTGTACTTGAAAATAATGTATATTCTGCTGTTTTGGGGTGAAATGCTCCAAAATGTCAATCAAATACATCTAGTTTAGTGTGTCGTTTAAGGATGGTATTTCCTTGTTGATTTTCTGTCTATAAGATCTGTCTATTGGTGTTAATGCAGTGTAAAAGTTCCCATTATGACTGTATTACTATCAATCTCTCTCTTTATGTTGGTCAATACTTGTTTTATATGCTTAGGTGCTCCTTTTCATGTTGGGTACAGAAATATTTACAAGGTATCCTGTTGTTGGATTGATTCCTTTATCATGATGGAATGTCTTTCTTTGTCTCTTATTAGAGCCTTTCTTTTATAGTCTATTTTGTCTTATATAAATATTGCTATCAAAGATTGTTTTCCACTTCTGGGTATTTACATGAAGAAATGCAAAACACTAATTTGAAAAGATATGTGAACTCCTATGTCCCCTGCATTGCTGTCAACAGTAGCTGAGATATAGAATCAATCTAAGTGCCCATTCATAGATGATTGGATAAAGAAGGGGGAATATATAGATATAGATGATAGATAGATAGATAGATAGATAGATAGATATAGATATATATAATGGAATATGACTCAGCCATAAAAAAGTTTGAAATCTTACCATTTGAGACAACATGGATGGACCTAGAGGATATTGTGATATGTGAAATAAGTCAGACTAAAAAGGATATATCCATACGATCTCACTTATATGTAGAATGTAAAGAAAGCAAAATAAATGAACAAACAAAGCAGAAACAGACTCATAGATACAGAGAACAAACTGATGCTTGCTAGATGAAAGGGCTGTTGAGGGGCTAAATGAAAAAGGTGAAGTAATTAAAAAGTACAAATTGGTAGTTACCAAATAGTCATGGGGATGTGAAGTACAGCATAGAGAATGTAGCTGATAATATTGTAATAACTATGTTTAGTGCCAGATGGGTACTAGACTAATTGGGGGTTCACTTTGTAAGTTTTATAAATGTTGAATCACTGTACTGTACACTTGAAACTAATATAAAATAATATTGAATGTCAACTGTAATTAAAAAATAAAAATAATAAAAAATTTGATAAAAAAGAAGCCCTAACATATTCTATAACTATCACCTGCCAACACTGTCTCCTTTACTCAATTAATTCCAGTAGCATTTACATTCTTATTACTCTTTGAAATCTTACTCTGGACTTGGAATGCTCTTTTCCAAAATCTTTGCTTAGTTCACTTCTTCACTTCATTCAATCTCTGTTTAATTGTTACCTTTTTAGAGAGACCTATAACCACCTTAACTAAGATAATCTCATATCATTCTCCAAGTTTTTACTTTTCAGCTTTGAAAAATTTTTCAGCCTTATTGAGGTATAATTGCCAATTAAAATTGTAAGACATTTAAAATGTACATCATGATGGTTTGATAACACATATATTGTGAAAAGATCCCTGCTATCTATGTAATTAACATGACCTTTACTACATATACACACACATGCACACATACACATTTAAGTTCTATTTCTTTAGGAAATTTCAATTATACAATATAGTGTTATCAACTCTAGTCACCATGATACATATTAGATATTCAGATATTATTCATTTCACTTTTTTTAAAGTATCAATTATGACCTGATATTTTAATATTTATTATTAACTTATTACTTGTCTATTTCACCCACCAGAATGAAAGTTCCTGAGGGCAAACTTTTGATTTATCTTATTCATCATTGTTTTCTCAGTACCTAGAAGACAGCCCAGTACTACTTGATATGCATTTAATAAATATTTGTGGAATGAACAAATTATAGCATCCCACAATGATTAGGAGCTTAATTAGATTAATCACCTAACATAGCTCCTACACTAAAGAAGTAAGATATAGTACTTCTTACTTCTAGTAACCAGAAGCATGAAGGGAAAAACATTTTTTTTAACTTTTCCCATTACATGTCCTTTACTTGTGCACTAGAGTAAGAGTAAAATAAACAATATTATAGAAAATATTAGCATGGAAGGCATTCACACAATAACACTTGCATGACCCTTTGGTTTCTTTTTACCTATGCATTTTGGATTTCCAGCTTTTTGAAATTTTGGATTTTCTACTTTCAATGGTTGGATGTGTGTAAAATGTTTGAACACTTACATTTAAATTCTTTCTACATAAATAATTTTGCCCTTTCCTTTGAGATATATGCCTAGTAGAGCCTAAAATTTGAGAGAATGCTAATCCTCTGAATTATTTGTTTGATAGGAATATCATTCCATTATAGTCTCATTTCACATGTCTTAATATAATCTAAATTTAAAGTTTCTTGAGATGTTAAAAGAAAGAGACAAATAAATACTCCAATTCTTGATAACAAGGAAACATTATAAACATTAACTCTGAAATTCAGTAGACAGTCTAAGAAAGCTAGGTCCCCTTATACTGTTCAAAATTATAGTAAGAGTATGAAGGATTCTCTTTTAGTTGAATACTCCAGGAGGCTAACTTCATCATGTGTAGAGATAGTTTTC
The DNA here is from genome assembly GCA_028627145.1 of Eidolon dupreanum. Lineage (NCBI taxonomy): Eukaryota > Metazoa > Chordata > Mammalia > Chiroptera > Pteropodidae > Eidolon > Eidolon dupreanum. Next base: position 99,093,608 of record CM053509.1, on the reverse strand, counting down.
ATTTAGAAAGCCAAACCTGTAAATAGGTCCATGAGGCCCTATTGATAAAGTGACAGCCACTCAATCATGCTGAGCATTGTGTGGCAAAATCTGAGAAAAGATTATGGTAGGCCTGTGGCAATCAATTAGTTATGCATTTTCCCATGAATCTTTCTGAAAATTGTAGCACAAATAATAAAATGGGATAAAAAAAATCTCCATAAATTATAAACACTGAGCATGTAGAAAAAGACTAAAATCCTCAAATTTCACGCAAGCCAGGACATATGCAACTATATTGGGTAGAATATCATCCCTCGAATAATCGTATTTATTCAGAACTTGTGAGGGTCTTAGTAGATGTAATTACTTTAATAAGAGGGCATACAGGATTAGGGTGGGCCCTAGTCTAGTGACTGATGTCCCAATAACAGGAGGGTTGGACCCAAACACATAATAGAAGGAGGACAGCCATGTGGAAATGGAGACAGATCTTGAAATTATGCAGCCAAAAAACAAGGAAGCTAGAAGGGCAAGGAAGCGTCCTTCTCTAGATTAATTGGAGGGAACACCTAGGTCTATGAGAAAACATAACACTCTCCTCTGCTAAGCTAGGATTTTAACACAGCAGAAACAGCCTTTGTTAGACTTGTGAGACAACTACTTCAGTTTTCTGTTAAATGTTAATTTGATTTAGAAATAGACACATGATGACTTGCAGTGTAAAGAAATTCATGATTTAGTACCTGAGAGCTTGTCAGAAGCTATCCTTCATAGTTCAGTTCCTATACGTGATTGGCTAAAGGGGTCTATGGTTCACTTTAAGAAACAGAAAACAATAACAACAAAATTCTCAGCACCAACATAAAAATCCACACATTTCAGTTTGGTTATTACATAGGCCAATTTATAATTCTTTCCCAGCTGAAATTTAATATGGCAGAGTCAATAGATTCATTCAGATGTAACCTTTTATGTTTTCATTGAGGTATGATCTCTAATTGAACACTGCTTATACTTTCCTTGTGTTGGGAAAGGGAAAACACTCCAGGATATCTTTGCATTAAAGACAGCTACAGGGATAATACTGCATAATTGTCTTTGAATTGAATTACAAATAACTCTATAGGAGACACTAAAATTTGGCCCCACTAGCTACTACAAATTAAGAAAAATAAAGTCAGCACTCATCTATCATTTGAGACAAAAGTGTATATCTATCTAATCTTACATGATATTATTTGGTTTTACTGTTATTGAAAAAAAAAAAGTTAGCCTTCTCGCTACATGAAATCCAATTCTTGAGAGACAAGTATTAAGTGGAGAGCAAAGGTTGCTTTATTCAGACAGCCTGGGGATATGGTAGACTAATGTTCAAAAACCGTCTCTGAAGTTCTGGACCAAGCAGAGGAGGTCTAAGGGGAGGAAGGCGAGGAAGGGAAGGGAGAATTCCAGGGAACTGAGAAAGAAGACTGCATTTCTTTACCCATAGATAATGCTTCTGCATATTGGATTCCTGGGTGATAGCCACAGCTACCTGGGAGACATTCTTTTCTTCTGCAAAACTAACTCTTAAATTTTCCTCAAGACCCTGAGGTTATCTCCTTCTGCTTG
>CM053509.1:99077015-99089515 GCA_028627145.1 Eidolon dupreanum | reverse complement strand
AGGATTTCCCTTTTCCAAAATTTCAATTTTCTATATATATCTATATTTATGATCTATATAATCTTTATCATCACCTGTACCTATCTACTTAACAACATACTTTATTGTATATTAAGTGTATATTTGAAAGCACTTTTTTCTACACCTGGTCTTTTTCTCTAATGTCTCATATTTTTCTTCAAAATTCTTATATGTCAAATCTGGTCATATTCTCAGAGATACACAGTGTTTAGGATTGTCATATTTAGCAAAGAAAAATAGGGAATATCAATTTAAATTCCAAATGAACAATGAAAGTATTTTTAGATAAGTACACCTTATATAATATTTAGGATATGTGTGTGTATGCATACAGGTATGCATATATATATGTATGCATACACACAAACAAATGACTGAAAAAATTGAAAAGGAAAAATATCATTTCTGAGCATACATTTCTTACGACTTCTTCACAAAATCCAAAATGACATATCATTTGCTCCCATCACAATAATACCTTATCAAAGTATATACCCACAGCCTCTTTTACAGCAAACTTTACCTCCTCCATCCCACACAATCCTAGAAGTTTCAAGACATTGGTTATCTTCCCTCCATTGTCCTTTCCTCCACTCCAAGTTTCAAGATTGTAATCCTTCATTATGCTTTATCTACTTCTTCCTCTTTTCTAAACACCAGTATCATCTTTTTCTAATTCTGTATAACAATTTCAATGTCTAAATTTATATTCTTATTAAAATATAGACAGAAGAAAATTTGAATGTACTCTTCAAGATCTTTGTATAAAGAAAACATATTTTGAAAGTGTCTGTTATCTTATTTGGGTATCAATAATTTTCCTTGACTCAGTCAAAACACAAAAATAAAAGATAAGATTAAGAATATTAATATAAAATTTATCAGCAAATTACCACTAGGACATATATTGAGTTTTCAAATATTATTCACTTTATTCACAATAACATTTCTGAATAAACAACTCTGATATTGTTAAACATTAAAGGCCAGCTCTTGAAATTTTCAGAGTGGTATACAGGAAATTTAATTCGATCCTGAAGGGTAAAAAAAACAATTTTTTGTGTGTATGAAAATACAGAACTATTCCCCATACAAAACTTTAATAAGTATTGAATTATTCATTTTTATTTGAAAAATATTATGGGTGAACAGCTGAACAAATAAAATGTTAAAATTGTAGTTACTGATACCTAAAATCATAAAAATTGTTTTTTTAATGTTATAAGAGCTTTTTACTTTATTTTACAAACTGGTAATGTTCCAATAAGAGTCATTCAAATTTACAAAAATAGGCAAGTATAAGCAGCAAGAAACTGAACTGAGAGCAGAGATTCTCATTCTAATTTCTTATACAAGCAGAAGCCAGATAACTTAATAGAGGTTTTTTACCTCTGTTTTCTCATCTGAAAAGTAGGGTTAATACCTTTTCACAGAGCTTGAGCTTAGGAAAAGAATTGGAATAGATTTTTCTTACTTATTCTCTCTATTTCTCTGTCCAAATTCCACCCATGGCACAGAATTTAATACTACCAATTTTTTTTTTTTTTTTGGGGGGGGGAAATGAGGTCTTGAAGGAATGAAGGCAGGCTGAATGGATACGGGAGGAAAATCATGGAAAAAAAAAGAGGGGAAAGAGTTTCCATTTCAGCAAACCAGAATAAGACCCTGCTTTCCTCATTTTCTTATATTTAGCTAAAGGAAGTCATGAGAGTTGAAAGTCTCAAAATAATTTTTTGGTTGTTGATATATTCTGATTATCAAGATTTTACCTCAAATTTTTCTTTCTAAATCTATTTTACCCCCTAAAAGGACTTGGACACTTTTATTTGTTACATTAACAAAACAAAAAACAAAACAAAACAAAACACTCTGAACCTATACTGGAATCGAGGATTTTTTTTTTTCTAATTGACATTCCTTAAATATTTATTTTATATTTATCCAACATTTGGTGAAGAGGTGAAAATCTCTAAGGAGAAAGAAAAATCATAAGACACTCAATGACAATTGGTCATCCCTCCACTAGACCTCCAAACAGTTCAACTCTGAACTCAGCTAGGAAAAGGAGAATTAACGAGATCAGCCCACGTTGGAAGGCTGTGTAGTACATTCTGGTTGTAGAGGATGGAGGATTGAATATCAAATAATTCCTTCTAACCACTCTCTCCCTGAGCATTCTTATAAATATAATATTCTCCTCTATTACAAATTTCTAATGATGTTAGTGCCTTTAAAAGTCTGACATCCACCCTGCACTTTGTCAGTCAGGGCAAGCAATACCCTGGGACCTGTTCATGAAACTCTTGGTCTTACAAAAGAGGACTTAGGACATAAATTGAAAGACATTGCGTATCTTCTAGCTGACGTCCTGATTGAATCAAAACTCTCAAACTTGAGTTGATGAATTCCAACAGGTGTATACCTGTTTTATCTCTCCGTGCTGAGATCTGAAAGTGACTACAGATTGTATATATTCTTTTTTTGTTAGATTATACCTTTGAAGACAAAGGTGTCGAGAACAAGAGGGGTTGTTTATAGAAGAAGGCTGTAAAATAATGGAAGTTTGGTAAATGATAGCTAATATTTGTATCAATATTTCCAGTATCTAGAACAGTACCTGTATTAGGAAACACACATTGAATATTTATTAACTAGGAGAAAGTAAATTACCTTAAAAGTGAGGCTGAATTTTTTTCTGTTTGGGAATTCTATTATTTCTTTCAAATTTAAATATCTCTGTTGGAATACTATGTTAAAGATAAAATTACATAATAAACACAAAGCTCCTCTCTGACCTACAAACTGTTAAACAAATTTAACATGTTAAGGTAATTAGGTTCTTTTGATTTAATGACAGGGTCTGAACCAATTAAAATAAGTAAAATATGATTACTAATTTATTTCCTTCTTATCAAATATTTTAAGAAGAGACTGTAGGTGCGTACGTAATGAAATCTGTCTTGTTTTCATGAAATCTTATTCTGCTCTTTTTGATTCTTGAATGAATGATACCTAAACACAGTTCAGAGATTCAGAGAGGGTTTAAAAGATGCATTTTAATTAATTAAAACTGTATGTCACAAGAAATGCACATAAATTGCTACTATTAAGTGACATTTATTGTATACCTAAAAATAAAGGATACTATTAATAAGCACTTACTTCTCTCCAGGAATCTTTGATAGGTTTTCTATTTTTATTTTTACAAAAACACATAAAGCAAATATTATTTTATCCATTCATTTAAAAAAGAAACTAAATGAAGGAGATGTGCTAAGTGAATGTTGGGTTAAACAGAAGAATTGAGGTCCTGCCTTGAGAAGGTGGCTTCTACTCAACTCCAGCCAATTGCTGCACTGAGGGACACTATTCCTAGTTTTGCTATCACTTTTAACTTTTCAAGAGAAGTCAGGAGTTGGATTATTATGTGATACCTTCCAAGTTTTCTAATGTTGTTTATTAATTCTATTCAACAACAACAAACAACAACAACAAATCAACATTGAATACTTGAGGCTAACACAATTGAACGTGTCTGTCTAGTTCCCAGCACTCCAACTTGTTACTGTAGTACCACTGTGCTTTTCATAATACTGTGATGAATCTATTGATTCCTTTTCTTGGTGATTTTTTTTTCTTTTGGTATCTCTGTACACTTCTGTGGCTTAGGTGAAACCATATGAAGTTACTTGCAACATTAGCTCAGGTAAGAATATCTGAGTCACTGTATTAATTATATATTGCTACAATAATGCCACATAACAAACAGTTGCAACATTTGAGGCAGCTGTGCTTCATGTTGCCTTGTTTTTTGGCTGGATGTTTCTTCCTGCATAGATTATCATCTCTCAAGAACTAGTAGCCTAGCCAGGGCATACTTGCTTCATGTGGCAGTAGAAGCCCAAGAGGAAAAGCAGAAACATGCCAAGGCTAGACCTGAGATTAGCAAACTATGATTTTTACCTGTATACCACTGGCCAAACAAATCACATGGCTAAGCCCAAAGTCAAGAAATAGCAAATTCATTCTTCCCATGATAGGTCATAGCAAGTGTGTGGATACAGAGAGAAAAGAAAGCTGAAGGCTAGGATCCAAGCATTCAATCTACTATAGATCCCTGTCTTGATTTTAAAGACAGTTCACTGATTTTATTAAAAACATGTCAGGGACATCCTCAGGAATATTTTCTGAATCTTCTGGGGTTTTTCTTTCTGTGTTCTTTCTTAATTTTCTCACTTCAAACTGAAACTCCATGCTTTTATGTTCTTTCGAAGAAAACTGGCTTAATTTCCTGCTTTATTTTTATATAATACAATAATGCTTACTTATTATAATGTTTGTTTCCCTTAAAAGCCTTATGTACTGAAAAATCAGCATAATATAAAAAGTCATTATTCTACTGAATTACATATGGAAACTTAGAGCAACGAAATAGAAATTAACACTGTATCATCACAGAAAAGTATCTGTGTATGCTTGAATCTCAGCTGTACAGTGGTGTCAGTGCAGCTGAATTTCAAGTTTACTTATTATTCATGGCACATTTTTCTTGGATTTAAAAAAAAATCTGTTCCATTATTTTATATGGACTAAATAAAATAAATATTATACACACACTTTTTAAAAACATAAGTGTAACAGGAAATAACATTATTTATCTAAAATTTTAACAATGCTTTTACTATTTGATGCAAAAATCCTAATACAAAGAAATTACTACAGGGAAATGGTTAGATATTGGCTTATGTATTTATTTTCAAGAATGTTCATTGTATTTTTCATTATAGTAAACACAGAAAAAATCTAAACTCCAACAATTCAGAAATTTTAATGTGAGTTTCACCATATTCACACAATGAACTACTAGGTCTCTTTGAAAAGCATGCCTATGTAAATGTTGAGCTAAGTGGGCAATGAACATAACCTAATTTGAAGGAGGATAACACATTTTCAAAATTATATTCAATAGTTTTAGACCTTGCATGGGTCACCGATTATATTGATAATCTGATAAAAGCTATAAACCCTCTATTTAGGACAAATGTATTCATGTATACAAACAATAAAATAGCATGCAGTTTTTGCGGGGTGTGAGATTCTGGAAGCCATTTTGTGTATGCTGGGTAAAGAAAGCCTGATATATAATGTAATGATTTTTTAAAAAAATAATCTGTATTTTTTTTTTAAAAAAAAAAGCTTGTTAGAGTGATTGCAGGGATTACTTCATGGATTGTATAAATGTCTAATTTTATAAAATTTAAAATAAAAAATAAAGTATGAATAAAAAGAGAAATTATTGAAAAAAAAAGCTTGTGCACACATAGAAAATGTTTGGGGACTTCAGCAGGAAGGTAGACAAAGGTTTTTCACATATACTTCTTTTTTGTAACAAATACAGAGAAATGCTGAGCAATTTTTAGGTTATATGCACACATGTTCACAGACACACTGAGCTAGGGAATTGCATTCGATTGAAGAAAAAGGACATCGGCAGGTGTAGAAACAAAGCGAGAAGACAAAATCCACAAGAGCAACAATCACTGATGTTATGATAGTCTGTTGAAGTTTTAGAAGAGGATCTAAACTGTGGCCCTGGATTTTTAATATTCTTGCAGATGGAAGATATGACTTCTGGCCTCAGCTAAGCAAGAGAGCCATACCTGAAACTTCCACACAAAAGAGGTTTTCCTTGGTCAAGGAATTTGATGGACTTGTATTTATTTTATTAGTTTTAATTCATAGGGTAATTTTAATTATTATTTTTTTTTTGGTATGGTCATTCAGGATTCAGAGATTTAGGGGTTTTTAACAAGGGAAAAATGTAGGTAATGGAGTGAATTTTATTTTAAAAGAATAAACACAAAACCTGAAGATATACATTGCCAAAAACAGATTCTTAAATGTCTGTGCCTAAATATGGTAGGAAGGATTTATAGATGAAATATTCAATTTTACATAATTCTCATTTTTTTTACTAGAATTCCTTTCACTCCTACCTTCTCCCAAATAAATCAAAAGCCCACAAATATTTATTGGTTAGGGATTCTTACTCTTCTTTACAAAAACAAACACAGTGTTTCCTCATGAAAATAGTTTAAGTATAGTTACAATTACATCCAATCAATTTTCAATATTTTCCAATTAAGTTGAAAGCAAAAGTAAGGTCATTGCAAAAATACAGCTGCCACTGTGAATCTAGTACAGCTGAGCAATAATGCATGAGTAAATACCTCTCTTTTCCCAAAGCCAGTTGTTTGGGAGAACCTTGAAGAAGCAAATCATGCACAAGTGGAGGTGGACAGAGTGTGGTTGCATGGGTCATTGCAGAACTCATTGAGATTGCCTTAACTGCTGAATATATTCAGTGTTTCTAATTCAGTGAACTGTGATTGCTAAAGATGTGCTAACCACCGTGATTTAGAAATATTAGGTAGCTATAGAAATGTGAGAAGTAATATAAATACCTTCAGAAGTAATAAGGATAATTCTTATATGTGGTTTAGAATCAGTCTCCTCATTTTATAGCCATTATAACATCATGGATTCTGGAGTGAAACTGACTGAAATTTAAAATCCATTCTCCAACTCGTAAAGGCATATAACTTTGGACAAATTGTTTAACTTGAGTCTCAATTTCCTCATCTGTAAATGAAAGTAACTATCCTCTTTGTCCCAGAGTAGTGTTGGTGATTGAAAATTGTAATGCACATAAAGAGGCTCGAGCAGTGTGATACGATAATCATTCAATAATATGAGCCAACTTCAAGTGAGTTCTCTGAACTTTATATTTACAACATCATTCTTGTTATATTGTTAAATATTCTTTATTCTTTTCATGTGTGACCACATAAATTTCCAGGATGTCTGATGTGAGTTGGCAGAACTTTAAGAGATACTAAGTCACCATGACACATGTCTCTGAATTAAAAAGGACCATGATAGCTAGCGTTCACTAGGAATGTAATTCATGGAAGACAATATTGTGCTTCATGCACATTAGATTGATTTTCATAACATAATCATTATTTTTCCCTTTTGAAGAATGATAAGAAATCAGAATTCATTGAGGCTGGTAAGTGGCAGAGCCAGATTTCAAACTGAGATCTGCTAGCTTCCAATAGCGTCTCTGTATGGGTTGACTTGTGGGACCCTCAAATTCATATGCTGAAGTTCTAACCCCAGGTACCTAAGAATGTGAGTTTATTTGGAAATAAGGTCATTGCACATGTAATTAGTTAAGATGAGCTCATAGTGGAGTAGGATGATCCCATAATCCAAACTGAATGGCATCCTTGTAAAAAGGGAAAATTTGGACATAGACATGCACATACGGAGAATGTCATATAAAGTTGAAGGCAGAAATCAGGGTGATGGAGCAGAAGCCAAAGAATGCCAAAGGTTATTAGCCAACCACCAGAAATTCAAAGAATGCCAGGGAACAGATTCTCCCTCACAACTTTTGGCAGAAACCAATCTTGCTGAAATCTTGATTTTGAACTTCTAATCTCCAGAACTGTAAGAAGATATATGTTTAAACCACCCAGTTTATGGTACTTTGTTGTGTCAGCCCGAGGAAACAAATGTGGTCTCCTTCAAAATGCACAGATCTCCTCTCTTTCCCTTTCACTGGTAGTTTTTACAAACCAAGTCTTGCTAATGTTTAGAATACCAAACCATTTTGATCATTTTTGAGGCCTTCCAAAAACTGATTTGACATATTAGAAAAATGATCAGGCACTTCCAGCTGTATTGTAGACTGGTTTGTTCAAAACAACTTTTTTCTACAAACATAGAGGAATGCTAGATAATGTAAACCGCCACCACCACCACCACCACCACCCCCACCACCACCACCACCAACAACAACAAAAACGTTTAGATTAGACAGCTAAATTCAAAAGAAGAGCAAATTAGACAGAGGTGAAGAGAAATTAAGTAAACTAAAAATAGAACTGCAGAATTGAATTACTTGGAATTCAGCTCACAGAAACATTTAAAGATAACATAAGTGAAAACATGAAGGGTGTGATGAGGAATTACACACACACACACACACACACACACACACACACACAATAGTTATCCTAAAAAAAATAGAAGAGGGGAAAAAGAGGAAATATTCAAAGCATAAGTGAATGGAAATTATTCATAACTGAAGAAAGATATGAGTCCTAAAGCAGTGCAGTGGGTATCAAAAGTGCCAAAGAACAAACCCATACTTCAAAATTTCATTAAAAACTTGAGAAATGTAAAAGAAAAACTCTGACAATTTCTAAAAAATAATGACTACTGTATTGATATCAGTCTTACAGTTAATGACAATAGAAAAAAGAAGAGTAAAATTGTATATTTAATATGTTGACAGAAAATGTCTGTCACTCTGGAATTGTACATCTAGTTGGGCTTTCAATCAAGAGTGAGGTCAAAATAGACATTGTCAGTCAAACGCAGAGATGATTTACCACACACAGACCTTGGTGATAGAAGTACTGATAGAAGTACATAAGAGCATAAAATTTAACTTGGAAAAAATAATGCAGTATAAAATACAATAATGTGTAAATAAATTAGTGAATGTATTGACTATAAAAAGCATTGATAATAATGACAAAGTTTAAGAGCTTAAATTCAAAATATAGACATAGAAGATGGGAAGGGAGATTATTTTAAAATGATTCTAAGGTCTTTGTATTTGAGGAAAGACAATAAAGATATTCATTAACATTAAGCATAGGGAAGGTAAGTGCTAAGAAAGCATTAAACCATTAAATTTAAGACTATCATTAAAAAATAAAGACCAAATGCATTACTTTAAATTAATACAAAGAATAAAGAAATATAAAGAAAACTTGACTAATAAAAAAGATTGGAAAAAAATTTTAAAAATGCAAAGAAAGCACAGAAGAGAAAAATACAAAATAAGGGAATATATACAAATACATTATTAGTCTCAAAAATGTAGGTGGATGAAACTTCACTGTTTAAAGCCAGAGATTTTCCAATTGTATTTTATAAAGCTATAATATGCTTACAAAAGACATGTCTAAACATTAAGTTTCCTTTAGTAAGTTGAAATTAAACACATAAAAGGAAGACATATCAGGTAAATCAACCTAAAAAAGTTATGTGTTAACATTAAAATAACCATGATTTTAAGTAAAATGTACTTACAAAGTGGGTTATTATTAGTATGTAAGCTACACAATGGTGGATTTTTTTTTCCTGTTGTATTAATAAACATATCCTAAGTGTCTAGGAGAGTACCTGGCACATAGATACTCAGAAATATTTGTTGAGTGAATAGTGAATAAATACTAATAGAAAAAAAAGTATTGAGGAGTTAGTACAATTCTAAATCTATATGTAAAATAGAACTTAACCTCAAAATATAAAATAGCACACCTTATAGTTTATAAATATGATTGGGGATGTGCACACATACACATACACATACAATTTTAAATAAAGAAAAAATGAGGCAAGCAATTTGCATGAAACTGCGAACCTTGTAAAGAAATCCTCACTACCATCTGCCAGACTGTGTCACCTGTCTGAGCTAGACAATGTGACTGCTAAATTACAGGTACTGTGACTCATACCAATAACACTGTTGTATAATATCAAGCTTGTGTTCTCATCTTTGTTTATTTAATAATGGCATAAGGTGCACAGATAAATCAGTCATCTTGTTTAGCTGAGTCCCTGATGCTAAAAGGACAAGGTGATCTTCAAATTCTGTTTTCAGTATGATTATGTTGCTGTCTCCTCTACATTCTTCAACAGCATCTGGTGAGCATGCAATGTGAATTGTTAATTCCACTCTAGCTGTAAAATGAGTCCAGTTTCAGCAGAGAGTGTGGGAGCAGGTGGTAAATAATATGCGATCCCACAGGTTTCTCTAGCTGAATACACTTCAGCAAGATGCCTGACTCATTCTTTCCCCTCATTCTTTTCTCTTATCCAGCGATACTGTAAAATTTGGCAAAAAAAACTAGTGTTACTGTGTGTGAGAGGGGAGAGATTCTGAATCCAAAAGAAATAGCACAGCTTTGAAAAACAGTTTGATAAGACTAAAACACAGAACTTTGCCTTAATTCTTTTTTTATAATCAACATATATAGCTACACCCCTTATGAACTCACCTTTTATCACATTTTTCAGTTTTCTTTGCCTTTTTCTTCCACATACTATAGAGAAACAATAGCAATGTCATTATCTCTCTCAGTAACAGTTTTATATTTATTTAATGAAAGAATTTCAGCTACTAAGACTAAGGTAATAAAAATATGTAGGTGCCATCATCACTCTACCAAGTTTATAGTTTAAAAATGGGATTAAATCTATATAGGGTCAAGATGAGATCTGTTCTGCTATCACAAAGTGTTCTACTTTGTATCTTGTCATTGCAATGTCACAGACTGGAGTCTTGCCCAGTTAGACACCTACTTAACCTATTGAACTGAGCTCTGATCTCATTAACTTTTTTTCTTTTGCGTTTTAGTTAAAAGGAGTTTTTTATTTCTTTAATGGCTTTATTTTCCTACCTAAGGGCTATGTCCATACCAATATATTTTTTAAAGTAAATTATTTGAACATATTTCTAATAGCATTCAAAAAGTTAAATAGAAAGGACCACTAGATAATGTCAAAATGAAAAAAAAAAGAATGAATAATAAAAAGGTAGTTGATAATATTAATGTAAGGTGGTAGGATGATAAAAACAACTCAAACTATGCAGTATTTCCCAACAGAAAACCATTTCATTCCATTATCTAAGATAATGTCCAGAATGTCTGCAAAGGAGTTTAGTGGTTAATTTACTTTAGAATACTGAAATAAACTCTGTAATCTTTCAAGACAGAGAGTACCATTGGCTCAGCAATGAGATTAGAAACCAGTACTTTTGTCACAGAGGAGAGACACAATTTCTATCATATGCTTATGTGCTTTGGTGAAATTAGAAGATTCTTACATGATAGTTTAATTAATTGGAAACTTCATTTTCAGAACAACATCTACTTGCAGATTCTCATGATAACATCATGGATAATAAAACAAGGGAATTTTTACCATCATGTCAACTTTCCAGATAGGTAACATTTCCAATGTTTGGTTATCTAGTTTAGAACTAGTAAGAGGTCTGGGAGAGATGTTCATTAATTATGCAAAAAACAATGTATCAGAGTTGGTGAAGCAACAAAGACAACCTCATCTCTTGATAGAAAATGCTCAAATATGCTCATTAAAACCAAAACTGATTGCAACTCCTTCAGGTACAGCACAAAGGGTTTTGTAATATAGAAAATCAGTCCTGGAGATGAATCTTGATTCCAGTTCAAATTAATCAGATGGGCACTAGACTTATTGGGGTGATCACATTGTTAGGTATATAAATGTCTAATTAATATGTTGTATGCATGAAACTAATATATAATATTGTATATATACTATAATTAAAAAAACAAATTTAAGAAAATAATTTTTTTCTGTATTCTAGAGTGAGAGAAATATTAAAAACATATCTATCCTCATGGTTTGAGAGAGGCTTGAGGGTCAGAGATAGGATGTTTTCAGAGAAGAGAGGAAGTCTATGTCTGTAAAACATTACTGTGAATGGAGGCTGTTAAAGATTGTGTTCTCTGGAAACAGATGCTGAGACAGAGTCTGGGGTGTAAGATATTTATTAGTAACCAATATTTGTGAAAAGAAGGGTAAGAAGCAGAATTAGGTAAGGGAAGAAGTCAACTGCAATGCTGACAACAAAGCCTCAGGGAATTATAGAGTGAATGTTGCCTGTGAAAGTTGGCCGTTTCACCTCATTCAATCGCCAGGTGCTGGGAGGGTAAGAGGTAGAGAAAGGTGCCCTCTCCAGCTAAGGTAGATCCTGAAGGACCTGGCAGCTACATCTGTCTGCTGATAATTCTCCTTGCAACTAGACAATAAGGTCTTTCTTGAAGTAGAACCTGGGATGTACATCCCCATGTATAACATAGAGGTCTAAAGAGAAAGTGGCCCTCTTAGAGATTCTTGGGCCATGAATGTCCAGAAAACATCAGGACAATGATGCTTGTGGATCAAATTTGTGTTGTTTTACATTTTTATGGCTATTCACATAGCTAATTCTTGCCCTTATTATGACTGATTAACCCAAAAGAGTTCTTTAGTGTGATTAGGAATCATTTAAGGCATTTATTGAAAAAATAAAGATTATTAACTATGATCCTCATGGGTTCTGTGATGAGTTCAGGGATTAGCATTTTTGTACCTCAGCAACAATGATGGTAGTTATATGCTGCTGGTACCACACCCTTTGAAAAAAAAAATATCCAAAGCTTCAGTAAACTCAGCTCTGTCAGAAGTCCTGTGCTTCAGAGTCTGGAAGAAGAGGGCATTGTCTAGAAAAGGACAGAAAGGAGCAGAAGGAGACCATCACATGCAGACCATACAAAACAAACAAACAAACAAACAAACAAACAAAC
>CM053509.1:99015911-99076515 GCA_028627145.1 Eidolon dupreanum | reverse complement strand
TTCTCTTTTGTAGGTTTAATAGCATACAGGGCAATAGACTTGTAAATGTAGAGAAAATACGACAATTTTATTATTGAAGCATTCTGCATCTTGAAACATTTTTCACTATAAGCAATCTCCCAAGGTTAGAGTTATACACAGAAAATTACAGGAAAATCTAAATCTACAAAATAGATGAACCAGGGAGAAGATAATTCTTGATAAACTCATTAAGCTTTCTTAAAGTAAATGATCCATTTTACATGTGACACCTCTCCAGTTTTTCTGGCACAACTCCTACTTTTATCCTACTCCTATCGTTACCAGTTCCTAATTGGGATCCTACCTTCCCGGTTTGCCATTCAATCACAACCAGAGGAACCTGCCACGAGCACTATTTTGTTTCCATCACTACCCTGCTTTAAAACATATGCCCCTCTTGCTCCTACCACTACTATCACATAAAATGTATGTCTAGATTCTTTAACCCAAACATTAATATTCCAATGTGCTATTCTGGAATTTTTTTCCTCCCTTCCTAATACTCCTCTGATAAATCTGTACTGTCTAATACAGTTGTCATTAGCCATGTATGGCTGTGTAAAATTAAATTTAAATCAGATAAAATTAAAAATTCAGTTCCTCTGCTGCATGAGCTACTTTGCAAGTCCTCAATAGCCACTTGTAATTAGTGGCTACTGTATTGGACAGAGACGACTGTCCATCAATGCAGAGCGTTCTGTTGCATAGCACTACGGTATACCTGCTCCTCAGTCACATTGTACAAATCTTCCTGCAAGTTCCGGTACAAACCATTTCCTCTCTGCAGAAATGTGCTCTTTTATTGTCCACCCTGCAAAATTTACATAACAGAATCTCATACCCCTCCAAGGTGCAGACTGCATTTCACATGCAGTTTGTGCATTATAGGCACTCAATATATATTTTTAAATAACAAAATATAATTCACATTTTAAATGTTGTCTTGTTGTTCAATTGTAGAAAACACCATCCAGTCTAACTTTTTCATTTATAATAAGAAAACTTAGAACCAGAGAGGGGACATCAAGAGGTGATACTCAGACTACTTAGTAAGTAGTATGGTACCAACCCATGAGAATGGAATTGGCCTTACCACCAGAACTAGAACCTGAAGTCCCCCTGCTGCTTATTTCCTGAGTCTTGGGAGGATCCACGGAATTTCTACAAAAAAAAAAATGAAATAGCAAAGAAAATATTGGGGGAAGAACTTTCAAAGGCTTAAGACTATAGCAACTTTTTCTTCCAGGATGGCAGCATTTCAATATATTATCAGTGAATATGGCTATACCTTTGCTTACTGAACAGCTTTGGGTGATGTAATTGTCCCAGGGTCACACAGTTGTGAAAATTTGACATGAATTAAATTTAATACAACTTTTCAGGAACATATTTATTGTGTCACCTGAGATATTCACCTTCTGGGATATTGAAGCAAAAGCCTTTCAACTGCTAAATAGGCATGTGATCTTTATATCATTGATATAATGTCACATGTATTTGTGTGTAGATTACAATATTCCAGAAAACCGCTTCCTCAGATGTTGTATTTGGGGTAATCGATGCTTTAGGCCTAAAAATCTTAATAAGCTGACACTTTTATTTTCAAAAGTGCCTGCAAGGGATGCAATTCTAAAAAATTACATTCCAACCTGGCTGATTGGCTAATAAAATGAAAGTAGTTTGTAACAAATAAACAAGTAAAGGATATGCCATGCCTTGCACAGCTTTTAACATAAATGAGTAAAACTACTCCATTTCTTTCAATAAAACATCTTGTACCTAAAATAAAATGTTTGATGTCTACACAGAAATGGCATGCTTTTATATAAAAAAATTTTGATTGTTTGTTACCAACGCTTAAAAAACGTAATGACTTTTTCTAAGTAGCCAATCATGGTTGTACAAAACCAATAGTTGATACAATATAATTTTTGATACTAATCGTCCTTTAAACAATGTTCACTTTAATAAATAAACGTATTACTTCTTTATTGATTCTTTGTACATGATTTAAGGTAATTCCACAGAAAACAATAAAACATAACTGATTGGTAAAGGTGTTTATATTCCAGTGGTTATTTTATATTCAATATTCTTTTCCATTTAAAAAGAGAGCTGTTAAATATTTTTAGCTCAGAAACATGTGAGATATCTGGGCTTTTCTTTATTTTTCCATGCTCATCCATTTTTTACTCTAAACCTACTTCTGTTTTATAGTAAATTTGAACTAGTAAAGCTGATTTCCCATCTCACAAAATAAATGATTCGGAAAATCACAAGAGAGAAGAGGACTCCTATAGGTCAGACATTGAACACAAGCAACAGGGATAGTTAAACTGGTGATGATAGATAAGACTGAGTAAAGGGAGACTACAAAAAGCAGAGAAACTAAACTTTTTTTTTAAAAGAGACTTCCAAGGCCATTTCATGTAGAAACAGAGTGGTCAACAACTTTATAGTTGTTGTGGGCATCATTGATTTATAGTACAACATAATGATAGGCACAAAATCTTAATAATTGACTTTATTTTCACCTACCATGTCTCATAACTGGACAAACAGGATATGGCTTATATAATTTTCACCACATCACAGTTATTATGGAACTTTATTTGTCTGAGATACTAACATTTCTTTTCCTCTAAATGTTTTTTTATAGACATTGGCATTGCACTCTGAGCATCAGTATTAAATAGAACTATGGTATGAGACATCCTTAACATTTCTTGAAGTATGTGGTGAAGAAAGAGAAAGGTGCTCAGGAACACAGGTGAAAAAATTAAAGAAAATATTCTATCATGGTTTATTCAGGTAGAGAAAGTCTATTTTAACATTTTTAATTTCCTCCTGAATGTTGATAATATTAATGTTTCAAGTTTTTCAGAGGCATGAGTTTTAGTCCATTTGGGTCGCTGCCACAAAAATATCCTAGACTGGGTGGCTTAAACAGCAAACATTTATGTCTCACAGCCCTGGGGACTTGGAAGTCTAAGGTCAAGTTGCTGGCAGATTTCATAGCTGGTGAGGACCTTCTTGTTTCATTCACAGAGGTCTTTCCAATGTGTCCTCACATAGTGGAAGGGGCAAGGGAGCTCTCTGAGGTCTCTTTTATAAGGACTATAATCCCATTTTAAAGGCCTCCTAAGGGCTCAACCTCCATACACCATAATATTGGGAATTAGGTTTCAACATATGAATTTGAGAGGAACACAAACCTTTAGGCCATAGTAGCATGCAACTACTGTAAATAAATAAAGTGAAGGCCACTGAAGCAGTTTACACAAAACATCATAGGATAAAAGACTGACATTATACCTGGGGATTAATAATTATACTTGTTTTTGTTGTTGTTATTGTTGTAGAGATGCTCTCTGACTTAGCATATGTACTACAAAACTGCATCTACTAACCAGGTTTTTTATGGTTAGGCATTAACAATCAATACGATTTATTATTCGATTTTCCTAAACATTAGTACACCTACTTAAAAATATTTCTCAATTGCTTTAATGTCATAAAGCCAGGTTTTCTTCTATTATCATGCTATTTCTTGGAAGGGTTGCATAGATTGTTTCTAGGTAGATGCTAATCATATTCACTAGCATACATATTACAATGTGTGTATCAAAATTCAAAATTTTAAATTGTAACATCTAATCAGCTAAAGAAAAAGTTTTAGTGATACTCGATTAAAAAATAAAATAGGAAAACTAACTAAATTCAAAATGATAAAATAAATGAAAACAAATACAGAATTGATTTGTAAATCAAATATACCAGAATGTGCCATTAGAATGTTATAAAAAAATTAGAGGAGTAAATGAGATATATGAAGTAGTCTGAACAACTTGGAGGAAAGAAGCTGAATAAACCCAAGGTATCAAAGAAATATTCTTATGACTACTTATGTGTTGGAATAGTTTCTTCTTGTGGGGAGGGGTGAGAGAACTAAATATGTTTAAAAAACTTTGTAAGTTCACAAGAACAGTTAGTTTCCTAACAGCTGCTGACAGAAAATAAAAGTATTCCTTCAGAGGCTTTCTCCTCTAGAATAATCGAGTTAATAATTTAGTAACATATATGGTTTTAATTACTTGTCTTCCATATACCGGGTTGGTGGTTCATACAGAGCAAACACTTCTCATACAGAGATTTGGTAATAAGAAAACACTTTATAAACTCATCCCTTTATAATAATCGCTACCACATGCTGAGATTCCTCTTATAGCAGACACTTTACACACATAATCTCTAATTCATAAAACAATCCTGTAAAATAGAAATGATTACCAATCCTATTATAGATAAACTAAGAAGCTGAGACAGAGAAGTAAAATGACTTGTGTAAGTTTACACATCTCTTCCTATGCATACAGATTAGAAAATACCATGATTTTATTTATTATGGGTTTGTCTTAATCATTCATGAAATGTTTTTAACTCATTATGTGACATCATTCTATGTTGAAAGCAGCAGGAATCAAGATAATGTCCTTTGGATTTTAGCATCATGGAATAGGAATTTAGACATTACTCACAAAGGAACAGATTGGTATACTGTCTATGGTCAGCTAATTTCCTCCCACTTTTCATTTTATTTTTATATTATTGCTTTGTGTAGTGAACTAGAAGATAGTTCATGGTGTGAGGGCTTGGTATGAAGGATTGCCAAAATCACAGTGGTCCTCATAAGGTGACTCAAAAATTATAAGACTACATAAGACAAGACTGACTCTGCATCACACTATCACCAGGACAAATTCTATTCTTAGCATGTAGGTCCCTTCTTCAGGAATTTTTTCTCTCCAGACTTATGATACTTGATGTTCTCTCATCCCTCTTCTTAGCTTCTAATTCCATAAGGAGAGCATCTAATTAAGTTATATTTTATATTAAAACACAAATAACTTGCCACTATCTTTGAATTATATCTCTCAGAACAATATGTATTTTATTAAAGGGAATTGATTTACAATGAGTCAAATTCAGGGACATTGGAGTGTTTCTGTCTCCTTTATTCTACTTAGATACAACTTGAATGCACAAAGTTACTTGTCTATAGTCAAAATTCATCAAAGACAGAGTCATACAACCTGCCATTATTGCTTTTTTCTTGTGGTATAATTGACATATAACATTATATTAGCTTCAGGTGTATACAACATGATTTGATACTTGTATATATTGATAAAATGATCATCACAATAAGTCTAGTTAACATCCATCCTTATACACCATACAATATTAGGATTTATTTTTCTTGTGATAAGGACTTTTAAGATATACTTTCTTAGCAACTTTCAAATATGCAATATAATATTATTAACCATTGTCACAATGCTATACATTATACTCTATTATTTATTTTATAACTTAAAGTTGTATACCTTTTGATCCCCTTGACCCTTTTCTCTTATCCCCACTTCCTGCCTCTGGCAACCACCAATCTGTTTTCTGTATCTATGAGCTTGATTTTTTGTTTGTTTGTTTGTCTAGATTCCACAGGGAAGTGAGGTTATATGATATTTGTCTTTCTCTGTCTCACCTATTTCATTCAGTATAATACTCTCAAGGTCCATCCAATTTCCTATTCTTGGTCCATCCAGTTGTCACAAATGACCAATTTCACTTTTTAATGGTTTAATAGTATTCTATTATATGTACCAAATCTTCTTTTCTATCCATTGATGAACACTCCGGTTGTTTCCATATTTTGGTTAATATATATATCTATAGATATAGATATCTATATCTATATCTATAGATATATATAGATAGCTTTAGTGAATATGGGAGTGCATGTATCTCTTCAAGTTAGTGTTTTGTTTTCTTTGGACAAATAACCAGAAGTGAAATTGTTGAGTCATATTGTTGAGTCCTATTTTTAATTTTTTGAGGAAACTTCATACTGTTTTTCAAAGTGGCTGCACCAATTAACATTCCCACCAACAACACACAGAGTTCCCTTTTCTCCACATCCTCACCAACACTTCTTATTTTTTGTCTTTTTTGGAAATAGCCATTCTCACAGCTATGAGGTGATATTTCACTGAGGTTTTGATTTACATTTCCTTGATGATTAGTGATACTGAGCATCTTTTCATGTACCTGTTGGCTATGTGTATGTCTCCTTTGGAAAAAAATGTCTATTCAAATCCTCTTTCCATGATTATTTGGTATTATTCTATTGAGTCATATTAGTTTATTATATTTTGGGTATTAACTCTTTATTAGACACATAATTTATAAATATTTTCTCTCACTCAGTAGGTTGCCTTTTTATTTTGTTAGTAATTTTCTCAGTTGTGAAGCAGTTTTTTAGTTTGATGACGTCCCACTTATTCATTTTTGCTTTTTGTTGCCTTTGTTTTTGGAGTCAAATCCAAAAAATCATCACCAAGATCCATGTCAAAAAGCTTACTGTTGTCTTCTAGGAGTCTTATGGTTTAGGCCTTATATTCAAGTATTTTATCTAGATGAGTTGATTTTTAGTAAAGTATAATAGTCTAGTTTCATTCCTCCACACACAGCTGTCTAGTTTTGAAGAAAAGGTCCTTTCCCCATTATATAGTCTGGGCTCCTTCATTATAAATTAATTGATCACATATGCATGAATTTATTTCTGGACTCTCTGCTCTGTTTCATTGATCTATTTGTCTGATTTTAGGCCAATAGCATACTTTCTTGATTAATATATCATTAAAACATAGCTTAATACATATTATAGTATTATATAGCTTGGTAATATACTCAAAAGTCATCAAAGCAGGGTCAAACAACTTGCTTTTTTTAAAGTGTAGGACAAACTGATTTGTGAAGCATAACAAGGCTGATCTTCATGGTCTGCACATTGTCCTAAGCCACAAAGCACCAGGTGTGATCACTGCAGTAAGTTATAATTATATATCAGCTAATCTGCAGCTAGGCAAATTCAAAATTGAAGGTTTTGGGGGAAGATGAGGTCATCTTTCAACCAATGTTCTTGAATAGCAAATATCTCATGATTCATGTTTCTCTGTGGAGGGCTCTTTGAAAGTAACTTCAGTTTAACAGCTTTTTGAGAACTGCGATATATAACTTAGACTCATACTTGAATATTTAGTGCAATAATCAAATTCCAATAACCTCTATTAAATAAACATATTATCTTTATTCAAGCAACACCAGACACAAAATGTAACACTGCTCTTTGTAGTTCATGATATGAGATGTCCTTGAAAGTAAGATTGCTTAACAAAGATGTCATTTTACTGCCTTAGTAACTAAACCTTATAGGCAGTGATTCATGACAGAGTCATGGTATTTAATCTTACTCTGCATATTCCATAGCTTTCACATTCCACAGCATTTTCCAGTATTTGTTGGTAAATAGTTGCAGAAATTTATTTTCATGTTCCTAAGAACTGAACAAATTCTATTTCAAATGAAATAATGACACAGTAAAGGCTGAATAATCTTAATGAAACTTAATAAAATTAAGGCAACTCAGAAAAATGCAGATTATTGATGTGTAAATTAATTTATTTCAGCTTTGCTATTTTTTACCTACCAAATAAAATTCTTTATACATGTGCTCCAATTCTACCCCATCTTGGCACTTTTCAATTAAAATGCACAAACAGTATCCTTACACAGAGACTCCAGAAGTTCACTAAGGGAGGTTTATAGCTGAGTTATGCTATCTCAAAATTTTCTAATTGAGCAAAATTTCCTGAATCTCACAACATGTACTATAGTAACATGTCTTCCCCTGAACACTAAAATACAAAATGTCACAACTCTTATACATTTAAAAATTTTGTCACGTAATAGTTTTTTGTTAGGAGCTAAAATTATGCATAAGCTAATTTTACAGCCAGAAATAATCATAACAAGTATATTTTAAGATATTTTACTGTTGTTTTCAAGAATAATAAGCAATTCCTACCTATATTCTGGGAGTCAGAAAACAGATAAACCACTTACTTGACAATGAAATATAAAAAAAAATAGACTAAAATTTTTATAAATATCCTTTTTCGTTAAACTATTGCCTCAATAATCAATATTTTTAATGAATAGAATAAGAAATACACATTATAAAAAATAAAATAAAGTATAAAGATTCAATTTAGAAGAGAAAAGATATTTGTATAGCCATTTCCTCCAAATTGCTGTTTTTCAAATCACTATTGATACTAGTGATGTAAAATTTAACATAGTTGTCTTCAACTAATAACTCCTTTGATTAACTCTGTGTGTGTGTGTGTGTGTGTGTGTGTGTGTGTGTGTGTGTGTGTGTGAGAGAGAGAGAGAGAGAGAGAGAGAGAGAGAGAGAGAGAAAGAGACAGACAGAGACAGAGAGACATAGAAAGACAGAGACAGAGACAGACTGAGACTCATTATGGTTGTGCCTTAAGGGATAGATCTACTCCCAGAAATTATATGCTGAATTTCACTTGTTCAATAAATGAATTCCAATAACAACTTTAGTTCTGAGAAAAGTCACATAATTTTCATCAGATTCTAAATGGAATTTGTGACTTACTAAAATTGCTAGAAACCACTTTACACCTCAGCCTTTTGTTTCTTTCTATATACTGAAAGTTAGAGTGTGTTATTATATTTTCTAAGAGAGACACTGTACCTTACAGGTTAGATTTAATGTTGTCTATGGCATTGATGTTTTGTTTTTATTAGTTATTGATGCTTGTGGTTTTCGGTTCCTAATTATTAAATCAGTGAAGCCAAAGTTGATAGTATAATGGAAAATTAGATGAATATGCACTTTCTTGGGAGATCACCATTAAGAGAACCCAATATTTTATCCATAATTTATTTTTCTATTCAGGTGAATATTCTAGAGCTATTAGCTGTAACCCTACATTGAAGATATTGGGATTATAGGAGATGGTAACATGAATTCTCAAAACATTTCCTAAGAAAGGTCTGAAATAACTCAGAATTAGAAGTCATAACACTTGATTTCAAATTCTAGCTTTATCTATATCTACTTTAGGGACATAAGGCAACTTACTTAACATCCTGAGCTTTTCATTATCACACACACACACACACACACACACACACACAAATGTGAAGTGATGGATGTGTTAATTAATCTTATTTTGGTAATCTTTTCAACATACATACATGTATCGACTCATTACATTGTATAGCTTAAATTTATAGGATGTTATATCTCAGCTATATCTCATTAAGTTGGAAAAATAAAACAACAATAATGCATGAAGCCTTTAAAAATGACGTTTCAAGACCAACAATGTAACAGAGTCAAGATAAGAAGTTGGGTGTTATGAATTTTCAATTATTTTGGACTGTTGTAAAATATTTTTATGATTAAATCTTATACATAGATAAAGAGCCTCATCTAAAAATAAAAATAAACTAGGTACAATAGTAATTGATTCCTCAATGGGAAATAGAATCAATAAATATCAAATATCACAAAGCAATATGGAGACAGCAATTATCAATTTCTTCTTTTGAGGAATTCATTGTCTAACTGGGGAGACAAACTTGTAAACTGATTTTCACCCAGCTGCTATGGCAACACAAAGAAAATGGCAGCTACTTTTTAATAGAGAAACTGGTTAATGCTTCACAAAGAAGGTGGCAGCCTATGGAAGAAACAAAGATTTTATTCTGGTAAAGAGGAGAGAAAGAAATTCCTGGCAGTGGAAATAGTAGGCAAAGAGTCAGGAAGGTACATTAGGGCCCTCCCTGAATTCAGGAGATGGTAAAAACTGATGTGGCTGGTATGGGAAATAATGGAAACTAATAATGTGAAGTAGGGCTTATAAAGTTTACCTACACATGATTGAATAGCACTTTACTTTCAGGTTATGAGTTTTCAGCCACATCCTGAAAGAAGAGTGTCAAAAGCATAGAGGCTAATTCTCAAAGGTCTCGAAGTTTGGTGAATACATTAGAGGGATGGGGAGAGTGGCAACAAATTTAGAATCTGCTTGCTTGAGTATCTGAGCAGCTATCTTCCATTCCATAGTCTGATTTAGGAATTTGATTAAATTTATCCAAAAAATTCTTTGCCTGTAGGTGA
The DNA here is from genome assembly GCA_028627145.1 of Eidolon dupreanum. Classification (NCBI taxonomy): domain Eukaryota; kingdom Metazoa; phylum Chordata; class Mammalia; order Chiroptera; family Pteropodidae; genus Eidolon; species Eidolon dupreanum. The sequence continues at coordinate 99,066,434 of CM053509.1, read as the reverse complement.
TTTTTTAATTTCAGAGTATAAGTATTGTACAGTGGCTGTCTAGTTAGAGGTTAAACATCACTTTCGTGGCATTGCAGAATTTTCTTTTATACTTTCTGTTCCTGTTTATTTTGTACTATATAATTATTGATCAGAAATAAGACTTACAAAGCTCAATTTATAACATGGCAGTATTAGTGACTAGGAGAAATAATTTCCTTGTTTTTAAATTAGTACATGTTGCTACTAAAAAAGAAACAATATTAACTTAAGAGAATGTCCTGTTATCAGACATTATAGTAATAAAGTCTGTTAAAAACAACTACTCCACTCTAAGTAGAAAGATCAGTCTTTGTCTTCTTTAAGTTTCTTCGTGAATGCTAATTAACATTCTTCAGTATAACTTTAAGTGTAACTTGCTGGTCTTCCCCAAAGGTCAACATGCTATTTTAGGAAAAATATGAACAAATCCATAGTTGGTTTAAATGCAGACATAGCCTATTTTTAAAAAGTGAATATAATAGGTTGAGCTAAGATCTCCAGCGTGGCTTGGAGATTAATGAGGTTGTTTGTTTCCCAGCTATGATACTCATCTAAATAATACTGTCTGAGAATGACATTACATAAATGTACAGTAGAAAGAAGGGATTAAGTTGGAAAAAGACAGTGGGATTTATTTTATTAGTATGTATTTTAAGTAAATCAGCATTTGAATAATAATAATAAACAAAAAAACTCTTATTTGTTCCCAGCTTCAATTTGACTATCCTTTATGGATGTGTCATGTCAGACATAAGGTTAAGAGCCTGGACAAGATGAGACTTCTGAGAATTGGCATCATCTATTATGAGGTTTCTTTTTTCCGATTCCTAGCCTCCCCCTGATACTCTCATTATTGGTTCTATGCCCTTAGCCTATGGGAAAAAAACGTACTTCAGTGGACTGGTTTAAGAAGATACATTTCTAAGGGATGAGTAATGATGCAAAACTATACCCATTTTTCATTAGTATTAATGAAACCATTTTGTCCATTCATCTCTGACAAAACAACTTTGGTACTAATTGTCTACTATACTAAACAGTGACTCTATGAAGAAAAATATGTAAGAATAAGTAATAAATAATATCTACAAGTCATGGTTTGGGGGTAAGGTAGGAAACAGTTTGGAAAAAGTCTGAATATTTTTTAATAATTATATTATTTTGCAAAAAACATTATAAAATCTTGCCCAAGTCACTGGGCTAATATATTTTAATGAATAAAGTAATCACAAAACACAAAGGCTACCAAAGTGAGAGACAATATATATCAAGAATAATAGTGGACCTAGTTCTTCACTGCTGACTACATTCTAGGTCCAAATCAATGTTTAGATTTTGTTGAACTATATTTGTACTCCTAATATGATTTTTCCATAAATAATGATGAATTGCATGAGAGAAAAGGGGAATGAAGGGTATGGTAGGACAGAAAGAGTCAAGAACTACCAAGCATACTCTCATTCAAATGTCACTGAGTCATCCAAACTTACAGGGGGCAGTGACAGAGCACAATGTACATTCGATTATGTATCACCCAAAAGTCACTTCTGTGACTCTAGTAGGCTGTCAACACTACTCAAATTCACATGGGTTTTGTAGATCTGGTCTTGGCTTTTAAAAGTCAGATGGACCAATGAAAATATACAGCCTAATTGCCATAGCAAAAGAAGCCATATAGAAATCTGAGCATGACTTTGAGCCACAAGGAAGAGGATCATTCATCTAATCTTGTTTCTTTGATTTTATGAACCTAGTGACTGGAGAGAGGAATATTGGTGTGCATGGAAAATTGAATACTAGTATTGAAATCAATTTTTGAAACTATGCTAGGACAATTAAAGGTTAAATCCAAAATTTTTGACAGTTAATTTATATTACTATTGTGAAGAACAGCCATTCTCTTTATAATTATCTTCCAAATAACAAATAAACAAACAAAAAAGCCCCATAAAATTAAGCCTTAATACAATGTTCACAAAGTCTTAAAAATTACTTCTTTAATGCCTCCACTTTTAAAAATTTTTCTTACGCCAATTGCTTTTGACCACACAACCATCCCTGCCCCCTCCACACATGTGCACAACTACACACACACACACACACACACACACACACACAAACTCACTAGCAAGATATCCTACAAGTTAGCGATCTCTATAGAGGAAATATACTGGTAAGTCTATTTTAGCTCTTGACTACCTGCTTATTTTAGCATAAAAAATCATTGCTCCCATGGGAAGGAAAGTGACATGTTAACTGAAGAAATAAAATGTTGTATGGTTATACTGTCTACTAAATCTACTGAGATGCATAGCATTTTTAAAGTCAAGAACATCCAGCATTTTGGCAAACAGTCTTTTACTGGAGGACACAGGAAAATACATCTTTATTTTATATTGATGACCAACAATTAGCAAGCTCTGGGCAGCAAGACATGAAAACAATTTGGGATTTCAAGATGCAAACTGAGCCATGACTTACTTTGACACTCAGAATACTGGTATTTTTCACTCAGCACCAGTCTGTAAGAATTGTCCTCGAGTGACACTTTAACCTTTGCTAAAGTAAACATTCATTTCCCTTAAAACAAAATAGATTCCTGCTGTCCTTTAGACACTAAATAGATGAATAAATTAACTTGGTTGCTGGATAGGAAGAAAGGGCAGCAACATAGCTCCTCTGTTCTTAAGAACTGGAAGAAGGTGGTGCCTTATAACTGGTATAGTGAGAAGGAGAAAACTTGAGCAGCTGGTATTTGTTAATAAGTTCTTATAATGAATATTAGTTATTTTGCTACTTGGAGCCCATCTACTCAATAGATATATTCTAGAAGTTTCTTACAGTGAGGGAATATTGTGTGTGTGTGTGCGTGCGTGCGTGTGTGTGTGTGTGTTTGTGTGTGTGTGTGCTGACCAAGGTTTCCATCTCTTACCATTGAATTTCATATGGGAATCAAGTCCACCGCTTAAAGATAAAAATTTTATAGCAGAAACCTGAATATCTCTAGGTATACGGTGCCTAACTACACAGGTTTTTACCTTTTTTCTAGGTATGTACAGATACTTCTAAAGATCAAATCATTTACACCATAGAAAGGAAAATCCAAAAGCCTAAACCCCAAATATATATATATATATATATATATATATATATATATATATATATATATATATAACATAGTAAATGAAATAACATAAATACATTGAAAGCAACATACAGATTGACCTCTAAGGAAAATTTATCTATGATCTTTCTAATATAAGCCAATTATTACTTCTGTCAACTCTCATACAAATGCATTATATGTTTAACAAGGGATTCTTGTGAATTAATGCTAATTATTATGTAAACACCCAGAAACAGAAAAATACAGCATATTATTACATCTACTCTGCCAACTGAGACACAAAGGTTTCCTGTAACTTTAAGTGCAATTTTCTGGTGATAATACTTTATAAATATTCACTTGTTTAATGCTACTTCTGAAAATTAGTTTTCATAATTCATATTTACTTCTAGTTTTTCTATAAAAACACACATTATAAAGGCATCATCATCACTGTGTTACTTTTCGCTACTTTATTCTAATTTTACTTCATAATCTTTCATTTACCAACTATTAAACAAACATTATATTTATATTGGCCTTATCACTTAGGTTTCCAGACATCTTGTACATACATGTGTTCTGTATTTAATGATTTTATCCTATGCCCTTAGTGAGTTTGTTGTAACTGTCTTGTGTTTAGCTTTTATTCAAAAAATTATTTTTTAAAAATCCTAGAGGTACATAAATGAAAACACTGGTTGATAATCATACCTTCACAGGCAAAGATCTGAACAATTCCTTATAGTCTCATATAGTTCAACTGAGAGAAGACAAAAAGAGAAGCCAACAAATTAAAAATATGTAGTTTTCATATTCAAGAAAAAGAAAGAAACACTGCTGTTTGCCCAAAGTTTCAAATCAGAGATTACTTCTGATCAGCTCACATGCTATGAAACTCAGCCAACCAGGACATCCTCATTCCAGTTGTCATGCTAAAAAGTCAACCGTCAATAGGAGTTTTACTCCAGTGACCACTGTAACAGCTAAATTCCAGCAATCCTTAAACATTCCAGCTTCTAAAAGTCTACCAACCTCTGAGCGCCAGGTTTTCAAAAGATTTATACAAAATCAATTTGGCTTTATGACAAAAGACTGTGCTTACAATTAAAATCTCCTTTGCAGTCAATAAGAAGTTTGCGTCAGCTTTCAAGCTCAATTATTATTAGTTCACAACACTTTCAATGGCTCACTCATCTTCCTAAGTTTTAAATTGGACCGGTGAGTGACAGTCACAATTTTACTCTGACATGAGATTATCATATTCAATCTTTTCAATTCTTGTAGTAGTCGATATCTAATTGTATTTCTATGTAAACACAACACAAACCTTGACAAAATGCAGGTATATATTTTGAGATGAACCTTTCAAACAATTACTAAATGAAGGAAAAGAGCCCTTGAAGTTGTTTATATAGGATACAATTGTTCAGTTAATACAAAAATAAAAAATAAAAATGATGGGTAGTCAGATATAAGCCGACATAGAATGCTGCTAAAGATAAAAGATGTATGATTTCTTTACCTAAAAAAAGTGATTAATAACAAAATTCAAAGATAAAATAATCACAGCAGAAGTTGTAATGACCATCTATTGTACATATCATCAATTTTATAGCTCAAATGACTACATACACATTTAATGTTACCAGAAACATTTTCTAGTTCTAAAATTACAAGTTTTCAAGTGTCAAAATGAAAACTACTAAAATAAAAAAGCTATAGGTCCATTTACATTTACAAACATTAACAAAGATCTAAATGTCTCGCTTTTTTTAAAGCATAAACACAGATACAAGTTATCACAATGCAAAAAAAAAAAAAATTCCCATTTGCTTGTGCAATAATTTTCTTCTGAAAAAGCCTTGCTTGTAAGACTATTGCAAGGAAAACCCTTCCAGATAAAACTTCGGAAATAATAGCAAATTTTTTGCAGAAACTATTTTATCGCATTTTAAGCAAGAAAAAAGTGTACTCCTTTTGGTGTATTTAATACAAATACAAAGACAAACATACTGGGTGTTTATGTAAAGATGTGGACAATGTTTATTCAAAGGTGGAGCAAAATATGAATGATCTTACAGACGTTTGCTGTTCTTCCTATGTTCTTTCATTACACTGCTCAAACAGTATTTAATATCTTTCTTTTTGACATTAAACTAATACTGATGATTTTTTTTTCATTTACCTCATCATTTATACTGTTAAAACTGAGCAAATAAAGGGTTTTTGTGATTTTGTTTATATTCACTATTCTTCACATTCAAATATTCACTATTCTCACATTCAAATTCTGTTGGCTCTCTTTAACAAATGCATTTGAAAATCTCAATTTATTGGAAGCGCTGAAATCATACTTTAATTCTGAAGCCCCCCTATTCTTACTAACATTTTTAATAATCCATTGAGTGAAGCCTACTTATTTCTTGTTCTTAGTTCTCAATATCTCTTTAGCAAAATGAAAGAAAATCAGTGTTATTGAAGTACTTTGTTGCTTAAAAGAACTTGCTGAAATTGTTAATGAAATAAATGAAAAAAATTTCAGTGTCAAGGCTGTTATAAAAATGGACACTATTATTCCTGAACAGGAAAAGAAATTCCAACTTGAAGCAAATAATTATTATGGGTTTTGCCATGACTTCTGTTTGGAATAGATTTCATCCCCTGAAGATTTCAGTTTTTTACATGTATGAGTTTTTCATCATCATTAGAACATGTGGAATCATCGTTTGTAGTGCTAAAGAGGAAGGAATTAAAAATATTTTTTGTTAATGGAGGACATTTTAAAAAGCCATTGATGATTAGATGCAGAGGAATACTGAAAAATGGAAAGTTATGCCATAAAGGTGGTATCATATGCTTCAAAAAATCAAATTTGAAAAACAATTCTCAGAATTATTAACTTTATGCCAATAAATATTCTGTCTATTGATTCATAATGCTAATGTTGAGAATGTTTTATTATTAATGAGTGTTCAATGAACAAAATAACTAAAGAAGTTAGATGTGACCACTGTAAAGATATGTTAGCAATGAAAATGGAACATTGACTATAATTGCAAGAAATTTAATAAGCAAATTGTGCAAAACGGAACTAAGGAGAGCCAAACTGAGGAAAATATAATTAAGGAAAGTCAGGCAATTTAGATACTTATAATTTTTCAGGTAAACAAAAAGTAATACTTTTAATATGAATACGTCCCACACAACATTTTTTATATCTATGTATATATCCATAGGCAAATTAGATATAATTCTTATTGAACTAAATATCCTATATTCTATTTGCTAAATCTAGCTACCCGAGCTAGGGAGCATAACCAATCTGGAAATATTTTAATATCGTTTCTTTGTTTGGGGTATCATGGACTGAGAGTATGGTATAATTCAAATTCCTGAACTTCATAAGAAGAAGGCTACAGATTCTAATTATTAGGAAAGATTATTCATATTTAAATATTAGTTTGCCACCAAGTTTCAATAGACACACTCTGTATTTTTTGTTGGTTCGCTTGGCAAACATTCCTCCTTTCAGTTGAAGATTATCATTTTTAAGTACCTGACTTAATGTGTATGTGAGGAGAGGGGAGGGGTATCAGCTTCAGATCGCACTATTGTCAAGTTCAATTCCTATTCCACAGTGGGGCTAATAAAAAAGTAAACTTAAAGTTTCTGAGTTGGACACACTTTCAGGGTAACCTTAGCTTCTGAGTGGACTTTCCCACTTTTATTTTATAATTTATTTAATTTTTGTTTGTGTTTTGTGAGGGTTTTTGTTTTGTTTGTTTTGTTTTTAGTAACAGTAGTTCATGAAGAATTTCCTTTACATTCTTGTGGGGTCAGTAATTTTTCTAAGTATATTGGCTCTAAATTATCCAGTATTTAGGTGTTTTGCAGTGGGAAAATGGTTGCATGCCAGAATATCTGGTCTTGTTAAACTGTAGTAATCAACATTTTATAAAATCCATCTTTAAAAGTAGACTTATAATCAAGCTTACTTGCAAATTTTAATATACAACCCCTATGAAACACTTTTGGGTATTTCTGGTCATTTTAAAAATTGATTGCAATATTTTTCAGAGTAAGATATAAAAATTCTTTACAAGAGTCAAATAAGTTCTATTCATCTCATAAGAAAAAAATCAGTCCCTTACCTGCACATCTTACCTGCCTTTCAGAAATACTTTACTCTTTTAATTATTTAATTAATTCCTGGTCTCTATATTTTTAAGTAATTTCTTACTTTATCAATTTTAGACATGTAATTTGACCTCTTAATTTAGATGATGAGAATTTGCCATTCATAACCACCTCTGTTTTCATGCAACCAACCTTTTAATATAATTTTAATCACTGTTTAGTAGGTATATTATTATGCTATAAATATGGTTCACTATTACATTAAATAATATTCTCATAGCTCTCAATATTTTTTGTTTCTCATAACCAAGGGTCCTTATTCTTTCAAATATATTTGTCCTTCCAATAAATGAGTGCTGTCTCTGTCTATGGTGTGTTCCAAATATAGGTTAAATAAACTATAGAAATCTGAGTAAGAAAAGGAGGGAGTTAACTCCAGCTCTTAGAGATGGAATACTTTGACTTCTCAAAGGTGGTCAGGGGCCTGGAGGAAGGTTGACAGTAGCTATGCCTATCCATTCTCATCCCAGGCACATTGCTCCTGCTCAGATGACCTACTTAAAAAATGTTTTAAGAAAAACTATACATGATACTATAAGTCATTCAGAGGCTTTTCAAAGTGAGGAAACAAACACAAGAGACCACACCCCTAGGATCTAGCTGAATCTAAATTTAACATGTTTCTTTACTATCTTGAACTTTACATAGTTGTAAGATGAGATTATTAAGGCTTCATGCAGCTAAAAATCCTTCATTCAGTTTCCAGAAGGGTAAGAGTCAAGGAGCTTCATATTTCACACATTTTAAAACTAGAAGTTTAAAGATGACTGGGCCACTGTTAGAGAAGAAAGCTGTGACCTTCTATCTGTTGGTGAGTAATAGCTGCCACCTGCCCCAAAGGTTGAAATCCATTAACAGTCTAGCAGATTCCCTTTCTCTATCTTCATATTCACCTAGAAAAGCAGAAAGAAGAAAACTTCCATCTCTGTGGTATGTGGACAGGGAAGCAGACAGGGAGGCTGCTATAGCTCTTCCTCACCCTCCTTGCTCAGTTGTCCCATTCAAGGTTATCAACCTTCTGTTCTTCTCTCAGCCTCAGAGAGGGCACAGAGAATTTGGTATGAATGGTACAGGTGTATGATTATATGCTGTGAACTTGACTATCTGACTATAGGACACTCTGGGCTTTAGGTGGAGTGGTCATTGTAAAGCAGACTTCTTTCCTTTTCTTCTTCTCCATGACAGGCAGAGAACAAAACAAAAGAAAACAAAAATAAAAACAAACAAACAAAAAATTGCTGGGTTGAAAGATAGATGGAGGAGATGCTCAAGGGTAGCAGGGTTTAAGAAAGGTAGCAGGGACTTGAGAAAAAGGATGTAGTGAAATATTTCACAGTAGCTGTGTCCTGTAAGGAAACCTCCTTGAAGGGAGCAAGATTTCTGGTTTGTTAGAGCTTATTTGATGCCTGGAGGTTTCAACATCCAATACCATTGCTATAGCAAGATACTTATGTTCACATTTGGCATAGAGGCTGTGGTGATACCTGCCTTTAATGGACCATAAAAGCTTTGACAATGAGCTTGCTGGTAGCAACCATTATGGACCGAAGGTCAAAGGTTCACACTGTCTGGCAGCTAAAGATGGAGAAGGTCTCCCATTAATGATAGATATTAAGATCTTCCCACCTTAGTATTGAAGCCTTCAGAATTAAACTTCATTTAATTTACCAAAATAATGTAATACTTTTATACTATAGTATTTGGAACAAATTCATGTTGTTATATTTATTATTCCATTTAATCTTTATAAACTCTTAATAGTTGATATTATTTATTCTATACAAAGGAGAAAACTGAGACATTGAAAAATTAGGATCTATTTAGTGGAATGCACAAAAAAAGAACCAGGGCTGAAAAACTCACCTGGATTGTGAGAAAACATTTGGATATAACTGGCAGAAAATGCAATGCCATTTACTCAAATAAGGGAGACATTGACACATGTTATTGAAAAGTTCATGATAAGGCTGGTTTCAAACACCAGGGTTTATGCAGAGACTCAATGTCATCAGGATTCAAGTTCTCTCCAGTTTTTTGGCTCTCTGTTTTCTGTGCCAGGTTCATTTTCAGGCCTTCTGTCATAGTAATATGGCTGTCAGCAAGTTCAGAGCTATATTTTTCTAGATTGAAGTACAGCTAAAAATGGTATTTCTCTTAGTATAGTATATCCTCTGCAGAGTCTCATTGGGCTTCATTGGCTTCTCTTAGATCATGTGCTCATTCCTGCACCAATCCCTGTTGCCAGGAAAATTAGTGTTGTTTTTACATAGGACTAAGTCACAGACCCGGTGACTCAGTCATTGAGGGAAATACGTATCCATATGCTTGTGGAATAAGATTGAAAAATATGGGTTGTTGTTCCTCCAAAAGAATACTCTTTCCAGAAAGGCAAATACTGGATTTCAAAACGAAAGCAAAAACAAAGCAGCTATCTACTATAGCCCTCGCTCAATGCTCCAATCCTATCTACTGTTCCTATGCCACTCATCCACTCATAAAATACCATGTGATTCAACAGAACTGTGCTCTATTAAGGTGAGAATTAGATCTTCCACTTACATTGTTATCTTTGCTATCTTGTGTGGAGTTTGACTCGCTTGGAGGGATGGGTATTCAATTATTAACAACTACTACTTAAAGTCTCTGCTTCAGGCATGATCTCCATTTCTCCTATTAAACTGTATGTTTCCTTAGCAGATGAAATGTTCAATTAATTCTGAAGCCAGATTGTGCAGCAATTAGATGTTCTTATATTTCCTAGCCAAGAATAAAAGTTATAATAAAGCTGTTATTCAGTAAGCATCAACTATGTGCTTGAATCCCTTACAGAGAATGTATTATGTTAAATGTATTTTTGGCAGATGAGAATGCTCTGGTTATTGGTAGTAGATACCTTTTCATGTTTCTTCCCACATCATAAAGATATTGTTATTTTCCCCTCTCACTCCCTGTGGGTCTTCTTCTCTCCTACATATGTTTTACAAAGTAGAAAAAATTGGTCTGGAGGGAGATAAAAATGAAACAAATGTACCACCGTAGTTATCTGAATTTCTAAATTTCTAGTGTCTTTTCATTTCCTGGTAAGAGGTCTGAGTACTGCATTTGCATTTCATAAGATGCCCTTGAATCTTGAAAACTCCTCTTATAAGACAAGCCCCCAAAGAACTGTATATCTTTTATCCACAAATTAAATTAAATTAATTTACTCAAGATCATATGACCAGGAAGGAGTAGGGTAAGGATTTAAACCCAGTTTAAATCCTTACTTCAAAGCCAGTATTGTACCATTACATTGTGCATTCACTTCAAGTTACCATAACTCAAATTTCTAAGACTAATATATTTAATCTCAATGAACACTACATTTTTTTTAAGTAAAATGAAAAAGTTAACCAGTTGCTAATATATCTTTCAAATTTCTAGAGAGAAACTTAAATTTTAGGAGAATCTAAATCACCATAGATACCCTGTTTAAAAGTCAATTAGTAAGGCTGATGTTAATGAACTTCAAAATGTCAATGTTAAAAAAAAATAAGAAAGTCAACATTGTGGATATTTCAAATTAGAAATCACAAAGATATCAATGTTGCAGTATTACAATGATGATATCTATAGTTAGAAGTGAAATGGTGTTTGTGGGTGGTTATAAAAAATCAGTTTCATAATTTAAACTATGATTATTTAAAAGAAACATATATTAAAAAACATTTAAGGTGCTGTCTAGATAAAAGCACATTTTTTTCTCGTTCTCTTGCTAAGTAATGAGCTCTTTATAATTCACCAACTCATATTTAACATAAGTATCTAGCTTAGATTTTATTTTGCCAAAATTATCATCAATCATAGTTCATTGCCTTCGAATCTTCACATTTGATTTTGAGATTCTTTCTTCCTTTAACCTTCCATGAAGCCAGACTACTTACGAATACATTTTACAGCAAATCTATACTAAGGAAATGGCTACTTGTAGTTTTTATTTGTACTTAAGTTTGCCTTATTCTGAAACTGCATTTTAACGTAATGGCTATATATTCTGTTATTTGATGAAGTGGGGACTTTTTTAAAAATACAGAAAAATAATGTATAACAGATGTACTATTTCACAGCCATGTAATCACACCAACCAAGGCTGAAGTTGATGAACTCCTTTAATGACTCTAGAAGAGAGATAACAATATGAAAAGCATAGTTTGGAAGGTCCATCAAAGTGCCATCTTAACTATTCTAGAAAGATAGTTTTATATCCTATTTTCAAAAACTCTGAGAAAAAGATGCCAAGATAAAATCTGTATAAAATAATAATCACCCAAATGATTCTATTACTGATTTTTCATGTGTAACATGAAAAATCTGGAGATGCAGTTTGTAAATTTGAAATGATATCTGTATCAGTTGTTTTATTAAAAATGTATAATTTCATTCTAAGAGGCCCTATTAAGAAATTCCAAGGGTAAATTCAGTCATTGCCTGAAAACCTGCTTAACCTCATCACAGTAAGAATGGATATTCATAAACCTCCACAGTCAACATTCGTTCTCAGACACAAATTAACCCACTGTTATCTGTCAATACTCACTTGGGCTTAAGGCTTTACTTTTACCAATTCAAATAGATGAGGAAAACCCTCTCTCAATGATAGAGGAAAAAGGAGAACAACTGTGTGAAGTTAAGCTGATAGCACCCAATATTAAAGCACTGAACCAATTCCAAGGAAGAAATATAGAACATTACTCTTCACTGTTTACCTGTAGTATATATTGAACTCAATCTTTTCAATCTAGTGAGAACTTTTCATTCATCCTACTTTTCTATCGTGGATGTTTCTCCGAACAACTTTACTAAACGAATTACTTTTCTAAGACGATGTTTTGCTCCTCCCATCACTGCAAACGTTTCTGTACACAAAGAAAACTTTTTCTAGCCTTATCATTCTATTAATTTTAAAAGGTAGTTAGTATCTGAGGATTTAAAGAATCAATTTCAGTCTGTAGTTTTTGCTCTAAAGTCTTACATTTGATAGTGTTTACAGCACTTATCAAACTGCAATATCAATAGTGGGTATTCAATAATTGCTTGTTTGCCATGATAAGTAAAACAAGCATGATTTCTCTTCAGAGAAACAAGTAATACTTACTACAATACAAGAGGAGATTATATCTAGTTTACTACAGTAACCTCATCTATAAATTATATTTCAAGGGCCCAGAGGTTGAAGCAGAAACTAGGGAAGTAGGATTACAGTAGGGCAAAACTTACAGAAAGTTGTATTGTCATACTTGCACGCACATGTGTTTGTGCGTTTGTACACGTTCTTGTAACCAGCTAATAACTAATAATGAATCATGATATTTGCAGGTATCTGGACTACTAAACATAAAAGTATTAGATAAAATGGGATATTTTCACTTAAAAAGGCAGCAGAATGCTTTTTTTTTTTAAAGAAGGCTTTCATATATCTTTTGTTTGCATTGTAATAATGTATGTATTTGCATTACATATAGTGAATGGTTATGAAACTGAAACTAAAATTCTGCATTGTATACATAGCTCAAGAAACATTAAATGTGTTACTATGATTTTTGGTAAGTTCCTAAAGATAGCATATTCTTGAGGGGGAAGGATGTTAACATGATATCTTATTTAGTACTGAACTTTGCTCTTTCTTGTTTCATACCTGATCTATGAGACAGAGGTTTGTATCAAAATACTGGGCTGTAGTTTCTGTACAATGAAAGAGGATACCCAAGGTCCTGTGTTGGTCACAAAGTCCCAGTGAGCAAATCAAGTGAATTAGTCTATTCGATAAAACTGATTAATTATATGTGGTCTGATTATGAAAGTTGTTTCATTTTTAACTGTGAGATGCAATAAATATTCACTTTTTTTCCAAATCACAGGCCAGTATTTTACTTGGATAGTTTCTAAGAAATGTAAATGTTGACTTTTTTCCTTAATAATATCATAAGAAAAATCGACGCCTATTAGAATTTATTCTACAATAGGAGCATGAACCAGCCAAAGATGCCTTTCATTTAATTGTTATATAAATTATTTAAAATCTTCATTGTAGGCTTTATTGCTGGATAATAAAAAAAGAAATCCAACTACATTGTTGTGGTATACAGAAAGCAAGGGTTGTAAAATCATCTCAAAAATTTATTTTTAGGAATACATGATATCAAGAAGTTTGGTATGAAACTGTATCACTGTCCTTGATGAACACATAAAATATATCCATTAGCTTTTATATACATATGTATGGTCTCATATTATTGCCTCAACCACCTATTAACTACAACTTTCAAACAAAACGAATTCTGTTCTCTTCAGAACAGATAAGATCAAGAAATAGGGAACTGAGTGTGTGTCTTATTTCAAGCACCTGGTAAACCAGTTGGTCTGCAGTGTGGGTCACTTGTGTCCCATGGTCACACACATTCCTTTTAAATTTTTTAAGGTAATAAATACTTCCATCTACACTAACATGATGCAAAGGTATCATGTAAGTCCTTTATAGTCAATAACTAATGGTAACCCTGTGATCTACAAATATATGAGACAAAGATGTTTGATGTACACTTCAGGGCTGAATTTATAGTAGAGAGGCTGACATAAGATGGACAAAATTTCCTGGTATTGTGACTAGTACCTCCAGGAGGTATGAAAGGCCATGTCTATGGAGAAATTTAATTTTTAAGCAAACAGCAGAGTTTGCTTATTTTGGTATGTACTGATTTTGGTATGTATACTTTAATGGAGAAAAGGGCTAAAAAGAAAAAAGGTTATAATTTTATATTCTGTGATAGAGCAGTGTGAGAGTCCAAAATTCAGACACATTTCTAAGGATGGATTTTGTTAACTGAGAAGGCAATCAGAAAGTGTAAGAGTCAGGAAAGGAGTCATTAGCAGAACTGAACAGTTAGTTACTCAAATCTTAAATTTTAGTAATCCCAATGCCATCATGAAACTCCTAACTGGACATGTGGGTGGTCTGAAATATCCTAAGAATTGATCAATGCCAGAAATAGCTTTTACCTTAAACAAAGCTACGCATCAAAAGCAACACTAGTAACAGAATTTTAAGAGTATAAAGCTCTTTTACATTATCATCGATATGAGATGCTATTCAACAAGAAGGCCAAATTCAAAACGACAGAGTAGAGGGACTTTTGCCAAATCAATAAGGTATTGCAGAGTCACAGAAACACAGTTTTCAAAAGATAGTTTGTTGGGGCTTGATAATTATAAAACTACTTTTGACTTTTCAACAGCTTCTCAGTTAGGGTTGAACAGGCTTATAGACACCTATGATGACCAACAACTTCAGAGCCCCTCTGAGAGTTATCACATTTAACTCCAAAGACAAGACTCCAAAAGGAGCAGAAATAGGTATTAAACATCACATAGAAAAAAAATAATACAGCAAAAGAAAGTTCTGTTATATAGCTTATGCCTATACATAATTTTTTTCTTTTAAAATTGAAATATCTTGGTTCCAAGTATTCTCACTTGGGAAAAGAGAATTCAGATGGACTTATACATCAATAAGGAAATACATTCAACTGGGCATAGACAGAACTAATGCACTATATGAAAAAAAGAAAAGAAGAAAAACAGAATAATAATTTAGCTTATTTTGAAAGATGATTTCTAGACTCAGTGGAAAGTAGAAGATGCCCAGGAACCTGCCAGGAACATAGCAGGAGGCTGGGCAATAGAGAGGACAGCTCAGGTCAGCTTGCCAGTTCAGTGGTGGTGTTAGTCCAGTGGCCAGGTGCATGATATAATTACAAGTCACTCCAGTTCTCATCCTTTTCCAGATGGTGGAGACTTTGGCTGCTTCACCTTTGGCTCCTAGTAATGAAAAACTAAATTCCTGGCCATTTCAGACTTCATTTAGTAAAATAATCAGTTTCTTTTTATAAATCCAGACTTTAGAGAATTCTACTTTTGTCTCTTTCTTCACAGTGGTACAGATAATGGAGGAATAACAAAACCAGCAATCTTGTATCCCTGATCTTAAAAGGATCAAAAGCAGAATTTGTCCCCAATAACATCCCTTATTCATAGTGCCCTCCCATCAAACAACTTGTCAAACAGTTTAAGTTTTTCAACAAATTATTGTCAGATACATATGAATGGTTACTGATACTTCCATTGTACAGAAAGTGCACAGCTGGCTTATTTAAGTTGCCGTAAGTTATCATTCTTCCTGGGTAGAAGCAATAACAGAATCTTTGTAGTAAGACTCATAGGTACTTTTGTTTTGCAGGCCTGCCTAGCATTTGTCCATTAATTCCAGAACCCTGGCTTCTGCCAACAGATCCTCCTTCTCCTTGTGGCTCTGGATCAGTGAGACTATTCCATCATGAAGGTAGCTGAGTATCTTACCTATATGATTCCTGCATTTTTACTTACATTATAGAAAATATTTCTTACACTGATGAATTATAATCTACATCAAATACTGAATAGTATTATTACAAAATATACAAAAACATACCCATCAATGAGATCATTAGTATGAAATTATTAGCTAATTTGTATTTTAAATGCTTTATTTTGTGTAAAAATCCTTGGTGACTTGTTAAATAGCTGTTTAAAAATGTTTTATCAGATAAAAAAAATTGGTTGTTTTTATGTCAATGGGAACAAGTTATTTTCTTTCACTATTTTAAATAATAAAATATCCAATGTGTTTTCAGAAATAAATTAGATTTGGGTAATAAAGAAAGCCTATTGTTTAAGTAGTTTTCTCTTCTGTATAGAACTGAAGAGTCTTTTATCTTTTTATCTGACAGGCCACAATTAGATGGATTTGTTTATTGTTTCTTTTCTGATTAGTCCCTAAAATATTTGCTTTGATTAATTATAAAAGGCATATTTAACTAGATCATTAAAATAAGACTTATGTGATTTACAAAAATTATTTTTCCTATGTTAAATAAGGATAATTTCAGCAATTAAGCACTGGAGTAGCTCTGAGGTTCCCGTTAACCAAGGTAATAAGGAAAATAATATGTGTTATGTAATTTTTACTGTCTGGTAATTCAAATATGCCAGTATGGGGTTGGAACAAATTTATTTCTTTACTCTATACTTATTTACCATAAATTAAATTAATACAAAATGCTTTTGATTATGACAACTATGAAGTATCATTAGATTCTAATATAAAGAGCTAGGGTACTTCCACTAATCCTATTGTAGTTAAAAAAGATAATTATTCAACCAGAAGAATGATATTGGCATTCACTTTTCCAAAGAAACTCCATGGAATAAAGAACTGGCTTATAATTAAAAGGTGATTAATTTCAATAAATCATATTTCTTCAAAACATATCTTAAAAGAAATAACAGTTTAAGGGGATTTTTCTCTGTGTGTTCCTCAGTTATTAGGATAGAGTTGGCAAGGCATGTGGTTATTTTTGATTCCACCATTTTGACATAGTAATATTATATTCCAGATAAATTATCATTTACATTGTTTCATTATTAGATGTTTACATTAATGAATTCACATTTTTAGTAAAGATGTTATTTGTTTTCTGTGGAAACTAAAGAAAGCAATGTGTTCATGGTATTGAAAATATCATAAGCACTATTATCATAAGCACCTGCAGCCCTCATCTCTTCAGTCACATGGATGTCATTGAAGCATGATGAAATAGTTTAGGAGGAAAGCCAAAGTCTGAATTACTAAACAGAGTCATGCAAAATATTTCTTACGAAACAAAACTTAATCCATTTAAGATATACAGTAGGTCCAAGTGGGCTACAGAACAAGGAGCTGGTTAATGCCTTCTCTAGAGAAATAAATTTAATGACTTAAATAACAATAAGCCGTAATTAGCTTAGTAGCTATTTATAGATAAATACATGTCTTTGAAATGCTTAAGGGCACTAGAGATCTTATTTCCTTCACTAGTTTAAAGAGTCCCTCCCAAAATCTTATTTATCACACTAATTTACACTCTGTATGGAAAAAGAAGGAATATATATACACATATATATATATATATATATACATATATATGTGTATATATATATTTATACATACACACATACACACATAGATGATAGATAAATATAGATAGATAGATAGATAGATACATACATACATACATACGTACATACATAGATGATAGATAGATAACATGCTTAGGCCACACATTTCACATAGTGGATCCTAAAACCACAAACTATCATAATGAAAATAGTAGAAAAAGTTTAAAAAAATAAAAAGGAGGGCTGAATAGTTTTGGCCTTAATGTAAAATATGTTTATTCTCTGCAAACATATTGAGGTTTGCAATCTATTGAGGTTTGTGGAAAAGGAAATAACATATAGTATTTTCTGTAATACCCTTTACAGGGCACTTTTGAGTACATTTTATTTACACGGGCATGGCAGCACTTGGGTTGGGGAGACACATTTTCACATATTTTTTTCTACTGTATTGAACTATATGCTTTGTAGCAGACCTCAGACAGCTGGCAGAGTGGAAAGCCAAGGTTTGCTATAGAATCATGTTTTGTGACAATAACACAGTGTGAAAAGATATCCAAAGAAACATTGTCAAGTATGTACTACATGATCAAACTCTTTATCTTTAAGCTTACTCCCAGAAGAGAAAAATTTCTCAACCCTATAAGTTAACCAGGTACTCATAAATGTGAGAACCTAGAAATTTTGGTCAAGTTGATTTACTTCTGTGGTGTCTTGTAGAAAAATGTGTTGATTCACATTAATGGGTTGATGATGGGGACTGGAGGAGGGGAGAGTGTCAGGGTGAATAGGGCTTGATGTGTTTGCTCTCTAATCAGTGTCACTCAATCAGATTGTGTGGCACAATTAGCATCTTATTATGGTGTTTACATTCTTCTCTTTTTGTACTGCATAATTTAGTACTTTATTATACCAACTCATGTTCTTTAGCTGCTTCATGCAGCACTCATTTATTTGGCAGTCACTTTTCAGTAAATCTCTAAAAGAAAACTCCAGCTGAGAAAGGGAAGTATCTATAGAAAACCCAAGTTCTCATTTCTTCTAACTACACATAAATCTCTCAAGTCTTCTTTGTCTACCTATAACAGGTCAGAAGCAGAAAACTGGAAGAACTTACAACGTGTTATATAGTGGAATAGTTATATAAAGCTAGTGGGAAAAGGCATACTGAGAATAGCAAAGAGTAACGGCTGGCAGTGTAGAAAGAAACAAGTAAGCTATAAAACTCAGGTAGAAGAACTTTAAAGGTAAACATTTTTCTCAGGTAGAATTCTCATGAAACTGATTCTAAAGTAAAGATTGAAAGTAAAAATACTTACTTATTAAAGATGTTTTCCGTGGAGAATTGAGCAATGAAGTGGGGAAGCAAAACAAAAAGGTAAGAAACCAAGCATAGTATGATTTCAGGTCAAATTCCATACTCAACCTTACCCTGTGTGAAGCTATGCAGAATATTTTGCACCTCAGAATTTGTCCTGTCTCAAGGTGAGGAAAATCTCCTTTTGTATTCTTTTATTGGTTATTCATTGCTTAAGGCCATTGGTTGGGGGTGGTGGTATAAGGAGGATGCATTCTGTTTTCCATGAGTCCCAAGGAAGAAAGTCACATGTGCAAATCATTCACAGCACAGCACACAGATGCAGGAGGATGGGATCACAATTCCAGTAAAGGGACTTCAGGAGATCTGGTTAGGCCACAAACTACATCCATCTCCACACTCCTGGACATTTAATGACCCTAACAATCATTGTGGTCAAGAATCATTCCCTATTCAGTATCTAAACAGAGGTATATGTACAATAAAATTCTTTAGGTTTATAATTAGGAAATTGAGTTAATTTAACTCAAGAGCTGTTTGCCCCTACTTTGGGGGCCAATATAACAAAGTAGATAGAGTGCAAAGACCATAGGATTTAGGTATTAAAGGTTCTGGTCCTGTCTCTGTTGTCACTATATAATTTCAGTGTGTGTTTTCAGTTTACCTTCTTGATAGAAATGGCTTCTTTATACTCAATTCAACCAACCTAATACATCCCCCCAAAAGGATGTATGACTGAAAATTAAATAGTTTCTGAAAGACCCAGAGTTTGACAAACAAAAAATACTAAATAAATGTTAACTAAAAACAAGAACATAAATGAATTTAGCTAATATTGCATTTGGCTTTTAATGACAAGGACACTGAAGTGGTAAGGAGACACTTGTCAAGAACATAACATATTTTCAGTCATAATATGACAGATTTTTCTTAAATTTCTGAAATTATTCACAAATATATTAAGTTGCAAGCTTATAATGCAGTCATTTTTTCCAATAGTTTATGTATCATTAAAGTGAATGATTGTTCTTTCAATTGCGTGTGTATTTAAAATGTGTAAGTATTAAAAGGTTATTATTTTCCAGAGAATAATATATAAATCTAGTTAAGGCATACTTATAAATGTTTCAGTTTTATTTTATTTTAATTCGATTTTTTTTTAATTCTGGAGAGTTGCATAGAAAGTCTTTATTTTCTAATGTATTTGTCAGTATTTTCAGAAAGATCCATATTGAGATTTTTCAAGGCAATTCTGTATCTGCATACTGACAGATGAAATGACAATTTTAAAACAACAAACCCTAATCCCTAGTGACTGTACATCTGTGTCACAAAACAATTGCATAATCTTGCATGATTAAAAGGTTTGCTGATCAGAGCTCTACAGCTGAGAGCCAAATATGGCAGAGTATGATCTAGTTTTCTGCTTCATAACTACAAATAAAGACTGGCATATAGACCATTGAAAGCAGCTATTCTTACACAACTTAGGTTGAGCACGATTTTGGATGAAGAAAATGTTCAGTAGCAAACAATTCTTTTGAAAATAAAACTAGACAGTGGAGTTTTCTAGCTCACATCATTAAGCCAACATTTCCAATTTACAAATCTGTGTCTAAAATGAAAATACAGAATGCCATGTTTTACATAACCTGTAAAAAGATTTTAAACACCATTATTCTCTACAGTAAGTTTGTAATGAAATTCTATATGAAGTTAGAGAAAACGACTGGTATTTTAAATAAACATTCAATAATAATAATGTAAAGTCATTTGCCTGATTGTAGATATTCTCCAGAAAGAAATTATGTCTTTTTCTCTATAGCAGGGGGTCCCAACCTCCAGGCCATGGATGAGTTCCTTAAGGAACTGGGCCACACAGCAGGAGGCGAGCGGAGGGTGAGGGAGTGAAGCTTCATTTGTATTTGCAGCTTCTTCCCAGAGCTAGCATCACCTCCTCAGTTCCACCTCAGATCATCAGCATTAGATTCTCAGAGGAGCACCAGTCCTTGGTACCAAAAAGGTTGGGGACTATTGCTCTATAGTTTCTAGCCCCAGTTCCTAGTTCACAGTTGGCACTCAATCTATATTTTTATTTGAATGAATGAATGTTGTTTGGGTAAAAAAATGTACAAATACAAAACAATTGCCAAAATAATCTAGGAATCATAGGGACTTCTGCACTGATGTCTAAAGAATACTAGAAGTTGCAACCACATTACTATAAATAATCTACTGGATCAAGGAGGAAATACAGTTTAGTATGCTAATTATTTTTAAGGGTACAATTTATATTGTCATATGCAAAGTCCTTGGTTGTAAATCTTATATTCTCTTACACAGTTGTATCCTTTGGCAAAAACATGAGATAAACACATTAAGTATGGAATTCTGATGTCACAGATTAGCTTCACTAACTCAGATATTTCCTTACTCTCTACAGATATGCCAGTGATTTTGGATCGGGCTGAAAATATAGGACATGGTTATTTAAATCTGTTTTTTTTTTTTTTGGCAAAGTTCGTGTTATTTTTGAAGTACCCAAGCAAAGTCCCCAAAAACAAAGCTGCAAAGTCCTGCTTTCTCTATTTTTATTGAAATATTGAATGTAATAGAGACTTACTAGAACTGTCTGTATATTCTAGGGCTATGGATATAAATTATTTCTTGTTTCTATTTTTTAATACCTTTTTCCTTTACTCTTTTTTTATCCTGCATATTTCCATTTCTGAATATTAAACCATGAAATTTCTGCGTGGCTTTTTTCAATATGCCTTTCTATGTACAATCAACTAAATTTCAAATGGCAGGATAGACAGATTTAAAAAATGATACTCAAACTTGTTATGGTCAGTGCAAAGCTCAACCACTCAAAATGAATGCCCAGACATTTCAGTGTTAGACAATAGTAAGAAACCAAATACCCAAAAGGAAGGCATCAAAAGATGTAGAGTACCCACATAATCCTCAAATTCAAAAGCATCTTCTTCATTAACTTTGCCCCAACAACTGTGTTTTTTATGAGTTAAGGAAACCTAATCTTTGTTCTTCCTAGGAGGTCCAGTTCAATTTGGATTATCTGTCAGAGATATGAGTCTCCTGGAGAAGGTCGAAATGACAGTTTATTTTAAATTAAGATCAGAAACAATGATATTTTATATTTCTAATCATGTGTTTTTCAATAGATAATTATAGAGGACATCACAGTTTTAACATTTAGCTTATTTTCAAAAGACTGAAAAGGGTAAGAAGCATTTTTACTTAATGATGATAGCACTTAGAGGCAAAGAATATTATCTGAAATTTAGAATCATTGACCATTGTACTTTTTGCTATAAAATTAATCTGCAATGAGCATCCTGAAAAAAAATATTCCTTTGAAATAAGTGTCTCTAAAATCATTGAATGTATCTAGTTTGATTAAAGTGTATTTATATATACTCTGTTATATTTATGATTGTAAAAATCCCAAAATGTGTATATACAAAAAAAACCTAATACATAAGACTCAGAGGAAAGGTATTGTTATTAGTAATGTCATTTGCACATTAAATGTGCCAGACTCTTTGTTAAGTACTTTTACAAACATATATGTAATTACCATTTTCATCCCCATTTAATATATGAGGAAACTGAGATGTGAATTTGCTTTATAAGAAGTGGATTTAGAGATTCAAATTGAGGAATGTCTGAATGCAAGCCATGATCTTAGCCACTAAATGTGCACTGTACAATGTGATAGCTACCCATTACACATAAAATGTGGCTTGTATAAATTGAGATGAGTTGGAAGTATAAATGTATGCTGGATTTCAAAAATTAGTATAAGAATAATAAATAATTAGTAAATAATTTTATACTGATTATATTTTTAAATGATAACATTTCAATTACATTGGTTTAAATGAAATATATTATTAAACTTTTCACCTTATCCAGTATAATTTTTCTAGACTGAATGATGAAGAACTGGAAAGTCTAAATAGACTGATCAACAGTAAAGAAATTGAAGCAATCATCAAAACCTCTCAAAAAATAAAAGTCCAGGACCAAATGGCTTCACTAGAGAATTCTATGAAACATTCAAAGATGATTTAATACCCGTTATTTTCAAACTTTTCCAAAAGAATTGAATAAGAGGCAATACTTAGGAACTCATTTTATAAGGCCAACATTAACCTGATGCCAAAACCTAGTAAATATAACACACACACACACACACACACACACACACACACACACAAACTATAGACCAGTATCTCTGATGAATACAGATGCAAAAATCCTAAACAAAATACTAGCAAACTGAATGTATTAAAAAGATTATACATCACGATCAAGTGGCATTTATTCTAGGGGTACCAGGAGGGTTCAATATACACAAATCAATTAATGTATCACATCATAAAAACAAAATACAGGATAAAAATTATACAATCACATCAATAGATGCAGAAAGAGCATTTGGTGAGATATGGCATCCATTTATGATGAAAATATTTAATAAAATGGGTGTAGAAGGAAAGTGCTTTAACATTATAAAGGCCATATATAACAAACCCTCAGGTAATATATATATTTAACAGTGGAAACTAAAAGCTTTCCCTCTAAGTTCAGGAACAAGACAAGGTTGTCTCCTCTAACTGTTCTTATTCAATATAGTGTTAGAAGTCCTAGCTAGAGAAATCAGGCAAGAGAAAGAAATAACAGGTATCCAAATTGGGAATAAAGAAAAATTGTCACTTTTTGCAGGTGACATGGTTATATGAAAAACCCTAAAGACTTCACCAAAAAAGAAATTCTTTTAGAAATGATAAACAAATATAATAAAGTTTCGAAATACAAATAGCAAAAAATCCATAGCATTCCTATACACTAACAACAAAATTTCAGAAAAAGAAATTAAAAAAAGGAATAACTTTCACAACTGCAACAGGAAGAATAAAATACTTAGGAATAAACTTAAAAAAGCTTGTGAAGAACCTATACACTGAAAATTATAAGACATTACTAAAAGAAATTGAAAAAGACACAAAGAAATAAAAAGATATTCAGTGTTCATGGACTAGAAGAATAAACATGGTTAAACTGGACATATTATTCAAAGAAATATACAGATTTAATGTGATCCTCATGAAAATCCAAATGGTACTTTTTTAAAGAAATAGAATAAAAATCATCAGATTTATATGAAACCACAAAAGACCCAAAATAGTCAAAGCAATACTGAGAAAAAAAAGAAAGAAAAAAAAAAAAAGGCCAGAGGTTTCACACTGTCTGACTTCCAGATTATGCTACAAAGCAACAATAATCAAAATGGTACGGTAATGGCAGAAAAACAGATACACAGACCAATAGAACAGAATTGAGAGTCCCAAAATAAACCACCATATATATGGGCAAATAATTTTCAACAAAGGAGCCAAACATACAATGTAAAAAGAAAATCCTCTTCAATAAATGATGCTGGGAAAATTGAGAAGCTATATGCAAAAGAATGAAACAAGATTGCTATTTGTTACTTATACCTAAATTAACTCAAAATGCATCAAAATTTTTAATATAAGACCTGAAACAATAAATTGCTTAGAAGAAAACCTGGGTACTAAACTCATGGACCTTGGATTTAGAGAGAATTTAAATTTATAAATCTGACTTCAAAGGCAAGAGAAGTAAAAATAAACATAAATGAATGGGACTATATCAAACTAAAAGCTTCTGTAAAACAAAAGAAACCATCAACAAAACAAAGAGGCAACCAAATAAATGGGAGAAGATATTTGCAAGCAACACCTCTAATAAGAGGCTAATATTCAAAATATATAAAGAACTCATACATCTCAACAACAACGAAAAATCCAATTAAAAAATGGGCAGATGGCCTGAACAGATACTTCCTCCAAGAAGTCATACAAACAACCCACAGATATATTAGAAGATGCTCTATTTCCGTAGCTATTAGGGAAATACAAATCAAAACCACAATAAAATACCACTTCACACCTGTTAGAATGGCTGTCATCAACAAGACAAGTAATAACAAGTGTTAGAGAGGTTGTGAGGAAAAAGGAATACTCATACACTGCTGATAGGAATGTAAATTGGTATAGCCACTATGGAAAATAGTACAGAGTTTTCTCAAAAAATTAAGAATAGAATTACCAAATGACCCACCAATCCTTATTCTGGGTATCTATACCCAAAATTTGAAAACATTTATTCATAAAGATATATGCACCTCAATGTTCATTACAGTATTACTCATGGTGGCCAAAACATGAAAACCAAAATGCCTTTCGATAGGTTATTGAAAAAAGAAGATGTGGTACATATATACAATGGAATGTTGCTCAGCCATAAGAAAAGATGAAATACTGCCATTTGCAACAACATAGATGGATCCTGAGATTATCATTCTAAGTGAAATAAATCAGACAGAAAAAGTTGAGAACAATATGACTTCACTCATATGACTTCACTCTCAAATTTAAAGAGTTTAAGACTTCAACTAAAAGCAACAAATGAACAAAACAGATTCATGAACACAGAAAACAGTTTAGTGGTTACCATAGGGAAATGGGGAAAGGGGATTTAGAAAATCCAAGGAACAAAGAAAAGGATATTCTAAGATGAATAACAAACTCTTAGGTTTCATAGCCCTGTCACCTTCTGCCTCCCTACAGACTGTTTTCCATCACTCAGAATGGAGCCAGAAATACCCCAGCAGGATGGCTCAGGGGTGGTCAAACTTCAGCTTGTGAGAAAATCCAACACATCACCTCTTTCTATAAATAAATTTTACTGGAACATTGTCACATTTACTTATTTATATAGTATTAAATAGTTGCCCCAGAGACCTATGGCCCTCAAATTCTACCATCCT
Source organism: Eidolon dupreanum (assembly GCA_028627145.1). Lineage (NCBI taxonomy): Eukaryota > Metazoa > Chordata > Mammalia > Chiroptera > Pteropodidae > Eidolon > Eidolon dupreanum. The sequence goes on along the minus strand of CM053509.1, from coordinate 99,040,898 downwards.
TTATTGAAAACATTTGCCAATCTTAAAGTAGGTAATGCCATCATTTAGAATGGATCCCTTCCTTCTGCATCTTACATTTCAGGGAACAGTTATATTAGAATTATATTAGAATTTGATGAGATAACAAACTCTTTTAAACCCTTTATTTACATATTTTGTACATGCTACAACATGGATGAACCTTTATTTTTTAATTATTTTTATTAAATTTACTGGGTGACATTGGTTAATAAAATTATATAGGTTCAAGTATATAATTCAAAAACATATCATCTGTATATTGCACTGTATTTTCACTACCCAAAGTCAGATCTCCTTCCATCACCATGTATTAAATCCCCTTTACCCTCATCTACCTCCCCCAAACCCCTTTCCCTCTGATAACCACAGAACTGTTGTCTGTGTCTATGGGTTTTTGTTTGTTTGTCTTGTTCATTTGTTGCTTTCAGTTTTATCCCACATATGAGTGAAATCATATGATTCTCAACCCTTTTAAAGCTATTAACAACTCCAGTTTGTTTTATATTATGTTTCAAGGATGTTTATATTTCAATAATCACTTCTAAAATAAAAATCCAGGAATCCTTATAAGGCCTGTAATTATTTCTCTGTTATGATACTAGGCTAAGAAGAAAATTTTATATGTCCTTTATCCTGACATCGGCTGAGGCTTAGAGAGTTTAATACTTCAAGATTTATAATGAGGATGTCCAAAATAGCTGCTATAATACTTCTAATAACAGAAAAGTCACTGTGGAGAAAATGAAAGATGCTTACTTTGTGGGGAGTTACCTCTTTAAAGGAACATTACTAGAATAAAGGATGAAGAAATCAATACAAGTATAATGCCATTATTAATGTAGCCTGTTGATACAAGGCTATTTTGCAATTTTTTATCCTACACCAGGTGGGTCATTTGAAGGTCACAGATATTGAGGGGGAATTCTTATTGTATGTAAGGGATTTTTTTTTATCGTGATACAATCAATCGACCTCGATTTTCCCAGATGTGGAAGATCAGGTAAAATTAAAGTCATTCTTAAACAAGGCAAACTTTTCACCAATGCAAGTATGAAAGGGTAAAGAAACATTTACTCTTTGCTGATATCTCTACAACTAGCTATCGTCAACAATTCAAATATCATTTTTACAGTGAACATCACTGTGACAAGTACTGTGCATACATTTATGTAAAATTGAGTCATAAAACAAGTAAATAGGATAGGAAAATTACAGAAATCTTTGAATCTTCATATCAAATTGTGCAATGCACTATTATGTTCTGAGAAGAGAACAAGATTTGATTGTAATATTTCCTATAAACATATTTTCATCCCATTATTAGGAGCTCTTTATTAGTGACAATGGATAACTGGAATGCATTTAGGGAAATTCAGTTTTAAAAATCTACTAAAGCCTTTGAAATATTTGAAGTAAAGTTTGAGTAAAATATCTGTCCTAGTAAATAAAATAGATTTATTCAATATGAGACTCTAAAAAACTGCATTAGAAAACAATGGTTCTTAAAGTTAGCTTAAGCATAAAATGCCCCATTTGTGGGCACACAACAACACTAAAACTTCTATTAAGAAAACTATTAAGCTTTACTAATATTGAAGCATTGATTGATACTGACATTTTCATTCAGTCCTATAGGTCATTTACCAGATGCTATGAAGAAGAAGTGAGAGTTATACAATGTGGAGGGGTTAACAACTGTAGCCTTATTCATACATTTGCCTTAACATCTCTCAATATATTGGAGTTTATATGTATTTCATAAATATGGTTATTTTCATAGTCTGAGTATTTACAGGGGCCCCAGTGTATTTCTTAGTTACAAATGATAAAAATAGAACTCTAATTACCTTGAGTAAAATGATAGGATTCACTTTCTGGAAAATTTAAGGATGGAACTGGTTTGACTCCAATGTATGCCATAAGACTCTCATTCATGTTTTGTTTGTTACTCTTATTCCCTTTAAATTGCCCTTATTCTCTCATATTATAGATAAACTTTCTTTGCACCATCAGAAAGATGTGCACAGAGTAACCAACTCTCTATCTTATAGCTACCAATCTAAAGAGAAAGAAACCCAAAACTCCCCCATCTTCCATGTGTCAAAGCTAATAGATGTAAACTTATTGATCTTGGTTTGGTCAAAACAACTGGTGCTGCCTACGAGTCTCAGGACATATGAAAATAACACATCCCAGAGGCATTGCAGCACATAATGTCAAAAATCATGATGCAATATCCAAATGAAAAAGTTTTACAGGTATTTATTCAGTAAATAATCAAAGCTGTACCTGACAAAATTAGGAATTTGGGAGTGTGGAATTACATATGCAGGCTACTGAAGTAATATTGTTTTCATTAATTACATTTTTAATAGCATTCTGTAGAAAGAAAGAAAAATCTAGCACTATCATTTAGATATTCTCATGATTGGTGATTTTCCAAAGCAAGAAACATTTTTTTAAAGATAATTTATTTATTTATTTTTCCTAATTTTGAATTTTTTTATTATAAAATATTTTTCCTTAGAAATGGATAGTTTTCTAAAAAATAAAATGAAGAGTTGATACTTAAAACATAATGTATTTTATAAAATCTCTTTAGTCCTTTCCAATTCTTAACATTTTATGTCTCCACAATTCATCTGGAAGATTGTTCTATAACTTTTCCTTCTCCTGTCTCCCATAATCCTAGTCATACTTTAAAGATTTAGTGTTTCAGACTAGTTGCATTTCCAAAATTATTATTCTTATGTAGAGTAAGGAAATACTTTCCAGGTTAAAAATTTTAATCGATAAATACAAATCACATTCTCTCTTTCTAAAACTGACTTTTAAAATGTTTCATTGCATAAACTCCTGGGTGCGGGGTGGGGGGGGGCCTCCATTGCATGCATTTACACAGATATTACATGAGTGAATAGTAAAAGATTTCACTTTTTAAACTATATGAATTGAGTAACAGGTTCGTTGAAGTTTAATAGCTTTTTTTCATCCGGGAGAATGTCCAATACTTTGCTAAATTGCTTCCTAGATCTGAAAATTAAGAGAGCAAATCTTAAGGATTCTTATCACACAAACTCAAAATTTTTTTTGATTTCTCCTTTTATTTTATCTATATGAGATGTTAGATGTTAACCAAACTTATAATGGTAATCATATTACAATATATGTAAGTCAAACCTTTATGCTGTATATGTTAAAGTTATACAGTTGTGTATGTCAATTATATATCAATAAAACTGAGGGAAAAATCTAATGTTATTGTAAGATAGACCTTTTTAGAAATAAAACAGTTATCAAGTTTGTTCAACATTCTCTAAGCTAAAAGAAATTGCATCATTTTAACTGAAGAGAAGCACAATTTCACAGATAGCTTTTCTTTCAGACCATAAGTAGTGTCAAGATTTCATTTACATCACTACGTTTTTTTTTTAATAAAAAAAGTTATGAAAATGTATGTGCGTATTAGGCATATTCAGTTTATAAGTGTGTCATTTCATTCACATGCTCATTTCTTTCTTTAAAAGAGTGGAGGGTGTTTTTTTTACTTAGCAGTTTCTTTTTGGGGTTGATTTTGGTAAAGCATTTGACGCTATTTCAAAATTCAATGCAATCACATATGTTTGTAAACCCAAAACATTATTCTTCACTTTTATGAAATATAAAACATGTAAAATAGCCATCCAAAGAAAACATTTGAAATTCAAGATTAATTAAAGAGTTTTTATATAAAACTATAAAAAATATTAGATGAAAAGAAAGAAAATGCTTATTTTAGAATTTTTGGTTGGGGATGTCCCTTGTAGGAAGTCTGCAAAACCAACTTATATAAGATTGACATATTTGATAATACTATAGTAAGGAAAATATACCTCAAACGATATTCCAAGACATGTGATAACTGGAGAAAATTTACCTCAACAAATGAGTCAAATAATACATAAACAGTTTATATGAACCAATCATGATAATAATAAAGCAAAAATCCTTGAGGCTCTCCAGTTGAAAAAAATCATGAAAGCAGAAATACAAGTGATCAATGAATATTCAAAAATATATTAGTTCCTCTTTTAAGTCAAGATAATTCTAACAAAAATTATTCAATACCATTTTCATATTAGATTAAAATGGTAAGACAGATGGTACATAGTGCTAGAGAGGATATACAATAATGAACAATCTCATACACTGATTATGTGAATTTAACTTGGGACACCCTATGGAGAGCAATATGATCTGTCAACATATCAGATGCATAAGCTTTCAACCAATTATTTTTTCTTGCAGAGATTTATCTTAAAAAATACTTGCACATATGTGTGTTTCTTATGATATAGTTTAAATTAGAAAAAAACTGAAAAAAATTCTCAAAATCATTCAGTATGGAAGTGACTAGATAAAGTATGACATATCCAAACTACAGAATATGCAGCGCCTGTGAAATAATTAATATATGTCTACCTGACTTTACATAGAATGATATATTTTGATATATTGTTTCATGAATATAGCAAAATGAAGAATGCTCTATTATAAAATAATGCTTTTTAAAATAACCAAATAAAACAACCACTTCTATAACTATTTCTATATATATATTTTTAAAATAAAAGATCTGGAAGAATATACACCAAAATATTAATGGTGGATGCTCTTGGGGAAGCAGAGTCTGATATAGAGAAGACACTCATCTCTGTAACATGATTCTGCCATAGTTTGAATTTTAAACAATAAGCATGTTTTAAAATAAAATTTTTGCAAAGGTTTTTTTTTTTTTTTTTAAATAATGATATAATTCTCTGCTAATTATAGTCACATATGCTTTTAAAAAATAGATGAGAATAAATGAAGCCATAAATGAAGGCAGGAACACTGTTTTATCAGTTGAGTTTTCTCAGTGCAAGAATGCAATATAGTGTTTTGTGTTTTGTTTAGTGTTTTGAAATACTAAAACAACTTATTTCACTTTCTCCAATTATCTTAGTCACATACAATATTACGGAAAATAGGCAGAAGGTAAAGAAGCTGTTTGTATGAACTCTAAAATGGGATTGTCAATTAATTATTTCTCCAAATCCTGAGAATTTCTAACAATTTTTCAGCCTTTAGAATCTCAGTCATGCTTTAATATTGTAGCATAATAAGTTAAATCTACATAGCCCCCAATAAACATGAACTGTCAGACACAAAGTAAACATTTGAGGAAAATATGCTAACAAAATTATTTTGGGCATCTGTGATGATGTCTTTGCAGAGATGCCTGGCATAACAGGAATAAATTCTCACAGTATGGGGTGTAATCAAGGATTCTTTGAGAAAAGAGTCTGTTTCTTTTGTCCCCAAATAAATTACCACATGAGGTCAAAGTATCTTTAAAAGGGACAAGTCCTCTTTTAAATTAGAGCTAAGGCACTACATACAAATACTTATGGTAAAGGCAATATTAAATCTTCCTTAAAATCCACTCTGCTGAGATATCTATATCTATATCCATATCCATATTTATGTCTATCTATACCTATGCCTATCTAAATATATACTACATATTTGTATTATATATGAACATTTTATATTTATCTATCTAATTAGTTTTCTATTTTTGCTATAACAAATTATCACAAATTTAGTAGCTTAAACATCATAAATTTATTATACAGCTCTATAGATCTAAAGTCTGAATCAGGTCTCACTGGGATAAAACTAAAATGTCAGTGGAGGTGCACTCTTTGCTAGCAGCTCTAGGGGAAAATCTATCCCTTGACTTTCAAGCTTCTAGAAGCTGCCCCATTTCTTGGCTTGTGGACCTCATCCTCTCTCTTTAAAGCCAATCATATAACAATTTCTGTGGCCCTTTTTCAGTCCTCACAATCCTCACATTTCTCTCTGACTGTAGCCAGGAAAGGTGTATAAAGCCTTCGGCTATCTATACTGGAATGGGGAGGTCACTGAATGAATGGCTGGTGGAGAGATAGAAGGGGATAAACCCACTCAAGGGGATAAGACAGGGAGGAAGTAGTATAGAAGGTCAATGTTACAAAATTCACAGTGCTCTCTAAGACTGGTACTCTTTGTCAGTCAGAATGGGATATAAAAGACTATTTCAAGGAGGTAAATTAATTATGAAAATCAGGATGAGCACACTTGTTCTGAAAAGGGTCAGACAGTAGATATTTTAGCTTTTGTAGGCCACACAGTCTCTGTCACAACTACATACCCAGTGCTGCCAGTGAAGCCTGTAGACAGCCATAGACAACAAGTAAAATAATGGGTAGAGTTGCAGTGGACATATTGGACACTTAATGGATACTCAAATGTGAATTCCATATTATTTTCATGTCAAAATATTGTTATCCTTTTTGTTTTTTTTTTACTATTTATTAATGTAACAATTCATCTTAGTTCATGGCCTTTCAAAAAGAGGCAATGAGCCAGATCTGGCCTGTGAACTGTAGTTTGTTAATGCCTGGCCTAGACCACTTATAATAAAAGTAAATGTTTCTCTGAGCTATTATTTCAGATTTTTGTGGTATAGTTAAAAAGACTACATGATGTCTTAAAAGCTTATATGTCTTGCTAGTTATTATGTTCTTAAGAGAGTTGTACCACAAGCTATTTGTTTTTAGATAGAAACAAGTGGAAGGAAATCAATAGTGAAATCAGTTTTTATCACAAATGATAGAAATTAAAGCCCATATCTATATTTTTTTGGCAGAATAAACATGGCACAATTATGTATGTCTAAATCAAGAAGCATTTTTTAATTAGTAAACATTATGGTTAATGTCAAAGATTAAAAATTATAGAGATCTTTTATAAAATCTTTTAAAAGAAAATTTCCTTGTAATAAAAGGCAAACAAACAAAAATAACTACCCATGGTGATTCTATACAAGGGAAGCAGGTAAATATTTTTCACTTTGTTCCAACAACACCTCATCCTCCAGTATTTGTCAAAGAGGAGGTCATGTTTGAATGAAAATCTAATGAATATATAAAAATTCAGATCAGCTGATAAAAGATGACTTCCAAAACTAAATGTGTAAGCTCTCAAAATTTAATTTGGTATGCAGGGAGATTTCATTTGGTTGCAGGTAGAGCCATATATCAAATATTTGGTTTATCACTGTTAATCTAAATTAATTTATACCTCAAATATGTTAGGCTGGTGGAAATCAGGATATGATAGACATATACAGGACACACTAAGGCCTTGGCCAATGGGAGTGATTTGGGTTTTATATTATGATGTTAGTCTTGATGATTTCTTGCTGGGCACAGATTTTAATAGTCAAGTCGGGGTTTTAAATCAACTGGGGCCAAATCTACCATCGCCTCCAAGAATAATAGACACAAAAGTACTGAGCTAATTTGCTTCCTGTGGTAGAGTTGCAGAGGCTTCTACCAGCCTCCAACTCTACAGGGCCCTCGAACAGTTCATTCGACATTGAACAAATATGACTTTAAGTAATACCATTCACAATTCTGATTTTCATCTTCTTTTTCATTAAAGGAGAAATTAAGAGAGACTCTTTTAATTCTTTATATACTTTGCATGGATGAACCAATTTGCCAGCTGGTAGAAGCAGAAAAAAAGGAAAGATGGAAGTGCTGAAAGGAATTTGGTGATGCTAATACCTAGAATATTGCAGTATTTTGATTTGGCTACTTTTTAGAATTGCCATGGATGCCTAATGCTATGTACATTCATGTGTGCATTCACTTAGTATGTTAAAAATATTTTAAATGCTGCATCATAACCTCATGAGAAAGTAGAACCTAAAGGATTCAATCAAGACCCCTTATCTCTTTGCAAATACAATAAATAGATCTCAGGTTCATAATTCAAAGTTTCTGCTCAGTGTAGCAGAAAAAGAGCTGCAATGCAAGTTCCATAAGAGCAGCAACCCTGTTTGTCCTTATAATTTTTTTAATCCCCAGTATCCTCAACATTGCTTGATACAAAGTATATACTTATATTTTCTAAAAATGATACATCATTGAATCCATAAGTCATGTCAGCAACAACATAACTTTTTTTTGAAAATATTTTTGACCCATAGTTGGTTGAATTTATGAATGCAGAGCTCATAGTTATGGAGGGCCAACTGTACACAAAAACTACTATGAATTATTAACAAAATCCCATATAAAGTAGGCAAAGTACATTAACAAGTGACTAATAAAAGACATACAAATGGCTAATAAAAAAATTAAAATTAAAATTAATCAAATAATGCCATTGTGTTTTGCCGATCAGACTGGAATTTTTAAAACATTGACAATTGCCTAGTGTTGATGAGGACATAAGAAAACAGACATTCTTTGTTTATCTGTATTTTGAATCGTTAATTGTTAAAACTTTTCTGGAAGAAATTTCTACCAATGCATCAAAATAATAATTAAATTTAAAAAGAACCTACTACTTCATTAAGCAACATAATGGATCTTAGAAACATTTGAGCAAAAATAAAAAAAAAAATAAAATAAAGCAAATAGAAAAGAACACATAATGTCTGACTCCATTTATATACATTTCGAAAACAGGTGAAATTTATCTATAATGTTAGGAGTCAGGCTAGAATTTCCATTTGAGAAGAGGGCTACTGAGGTGTTAGTGATGTTCTGTTTCTTGATCAGGTTGTGCTTACATAATGTGTAACATTTATGAAAGTTCATCAAGCTTCATACTCATGAGTTTTGCATGTTTCTAAGTGTATATTATACAGTGATTAAAAATGTATTGATAAACAAATGCTTGTAAAAATTTCTCCCCCAAAATTATGTATCAACACATGTAATAATCTGGAAGAAATGGATAAATTCCTAGAAATATACAACCTTTTAAAACTGAGTCAAGAAGAAACAGAAAATCTGAACAGACTGATTACTACTAACAAAATTGAGTCAGTAATCAAAAATCTCCCAGCAAACCAAAATTCTGAACTGAGTGACTTCGCAGGTAAACTTTACCAAATATTCAAAGAGGAATTAACACTTATCCTTCTCAAATTGTTCTAAAAATTTCAAGAGGAGGAAAGGCTCCCAAGCTTATTTTATGAGGCCAGCATTACCTTATTCCAAAACCAGACAAAGACATTACAAATAAAGAAAATTACAGCCCAACATCCCTGATAAACATAGATGTAAAAATCCTTAACAAAATATTATCAAACTAAATTTGCCAGTACATTAAAAAGATCATACACCACAATCAAGTTGGATTTATTCTTGGGACGCAAGCTTGGTTTAATAACTACAAATTAATCAATGTGATACACCACATAAAAAAAATGAAGGATAAAAAACATATAATCTACTTAATAGATGTAGAAAAAGCTTTTAATAAAATCCAACATTCATTTTATAAAAACTCTCAGCAAAGTGTGAATAGAAAAAACATTTAAATATAATAAAGGTCATATGACAAACCCACAGCTAACATAATATGCAATGGAGAAAAACTATAAGTGTTTTCCTTAAGAAATAAGACAAAGATGTCTACTTACACCACTTTTATTCAACATAGTATTGGAAGTGCTAGTCACAGCAGTCGTATACGAAAAAAAAATAAATAAAAGGCATCTAAATTGGAAAAGAAGAAGTAAAACTGTTATTATTTGTAGATAGCATAACAATGTATATAGAGATTCCTAAAGATTGGACCAAGAAAAGTATTAGAACTGATAAATGAATTCAGTAAAGTAGCAGAATACAAAATTAATATTCAGAAATCGATTGTATTTTTATACACAAATAATGAACTGTCAGCAAGAGAAATTAAGAAAACAATTAAATTGTATCAAAAAATAAAATAAAATATCTATGAATAAATTTCATCAAGGAGGTAAAAGACCTATACTCAAAAAATTATAAGGCATTGAAGAAAAAAAAATTGAATATACAAGTAAATGGAATCATATTCCATGTTCACATATAGAAAAAAAAATAACATTGTTAAAATGTCCACACAACCCAAAGCAATCTATAGATTCAATGCAACCCCTATCAAAATACTAGTGACATTTTCCACAGAATAAGAACAAATAAACTTAAAATTTATATGGAACTGCAAAAGACCCTGAATAGCCACAGCAATCTTGCTAAAGAAGAACGAAGTTGGAAGTATCATAATTCCTGATATCAAACTATACTACAAAGCTATACTAATTAAAAGAGCATGGACCTGGTTTAAAAAAAGACACATAGATCAATGCAACAGAATAGAGAGCCCAGAAGGAAACTCACACCAATATGGTCAATTAATTTATGACAAAGGAGGCAAGATTATGCAATGGGGTAAGGACAATCTTTTCAATAAATGGTATTGGTAAAACTGGACAGATACATGCAAAAAAAAAAATGAAACTGGACCACTTTCTTACATCATATGTAACAATAAATTCAAAATGTATTAAAGTAAGAACCAAAACCATAAAATTCCTAGAAGAAAATCTAAGCAGTACACTCTCTGACATTGCTCTTAGTAATGTACTTTTTTTTAATATATCTCCTGGGGCATGAGAAACAAAAGAAAAAATAAACAAACAGGACTACATCAAATTGAAAAGTTTTTGCACAGCAAAGGAAATCATTACCAAAACAAAAAAGTCAAATTCCGAATGGGAGAATATATGCATCAATGATACATCCACTAAGGGGTTAATATTCAAAATTTATAAAGAGCTTATACAACTTAACACCAAAAAACAATCCTATTTAAAGAATGAGAAGAGGATCTGAATAAACATGTCTCCAAACAGGACATACCAATGGCCAAAAGACATAGGGAAAAATGTTCAATGTTATTAATCAGTAGAGAAATGAAAATTAAAGCCACATCTGTAAGATTGGCTATCATCAAGAAATCAACAAACAAGTATTGGCAAGGGTGTGGATAAATGAGAATCCTTGTACATTGTTGGTGAGATTGCAAATTGGTGCAGCCACTATGAAAAACAGAAGTCCCTTAAAAAAATAAAATAGAACCAAATGGGGTAAGAAGAAGTAGTACATATATACAATGGAATATTACTTGGCCATAAAAAATGAAATCTTATCATTTGAGACAATATGGATAGATCTAAAGGATATTATATTAAATGAAATGTTAGAGAAAGACAACTACCATACAATTTCACTTATACGTGGAATCTAAAGAACAAAATAAAACAGAAACAGACTTATAAAGACAGAGAATGAACTAATGGTTGCCAGATGGGCTGAATGAAAAAGGTGAAGGGAATAAGAAGCACAAATTAATGCTTACAGAATAGTCACTGGGATGTAAAGTACAGCATAAGTAATATAGTCAATAACATTATAATAACTATGTATGGTGCTAGGTGGGTACTAGACTTACCAGAGGGATCTCTTAGTAAATTATATATGTCTAACCACTATGTTGTATGCTTCAGGTTAATATAAAATAATATTGACTGTCAACTATAATTGAAAAATAAAAAAATAAAAAATAAAAATAAATTAAAAAAATTAAAAATAAAAATAAATCTTTAAAAGTAGCCTATTAAAAAATTTAAAATAAAAAAGATTTTTCCCCAACTGGATAAAACAAACAGTGCATATAAAATTGCAGGCTTGTAATCACTGAAATATATGTTTTTAATAAGTTGATAATAAGCAAATGTTGTATTTTTATGTGTGTATGCATTCAGATATACATACAGTCACATATGCAATATTTTCTGAATAGATTCCCACTCAAAGTTAGTCCCTTTGGCCTTGAGCTAAATCTGACCCACATCAACTGTTATCAAAACAGATTGAAGTGATGTGTCTCAAGGTGACAGAAGATGGTTGAGGTCATCACTTTACAAAGGCCCTTAAGTAATCAGCTACCAGAACTGCCACAATGTATTATTGAAATTGTAAGACATCTCTGCAAATCAGAGCCATGCATAGAGAGTACACAGAAATGAAGTCGCTCTAGTCACATTATCCTTTGTACATATAGATATATACATCTCCGCCTTGATTACTAGTCTTAAATAAAAACAGACAGAACTGGAAATAAATGCATCACTTTTAGCTGCATAGACACTGTGTGATCATCTGAACTGAACAGTACAGCAGTCTGTCATCTAGTCTAGAAACAAAGAGTGAAACTAAGAATTAAATCATCTCTGCTTACATTAATATTTTTTTTTGTCAATTTAGTGGGATTTGGGGGATTATGTTAATTGCATAGGTCTTGAACTTATGTTTTTAGTTTCCTTTTTCAGAATTAGACCCCAAAGCCACCTTTGTCTTTCAACTATGAATACAAACGAGGACGGTCCTGGTATATATTATTATTTTTTTTAATTATAAAAATTTTCCACTTAAGAGACACTTTCTATTCATTATATTACAGGGACATATTTATGAACCTCCTATTTTCTGTTTTGGTAGTAAATTAGCCATAGCATAAGTATTAAGTTAAAAATAAGTCCTTGTAATTATGAAAGACAGAGTTATAGAATTTCACTAATAAAATATTAACTGTTCTTTTATACTACTGTAAAGACAGAAATAAGAGAGGTTAGTTTCAAGAAAAAGCATACAAAATTATACAAAATGATAATAGCATACAAAGTCTCTGTCTACTTATTTTTCTGCTCTTCTCCTTTTCTCACTAGTTTATTCTAAAGCATATTTCTAACAAATAATTCCTGAAGTCATTTATAATTCAGAAGCTATTCATATATGTTCTAACCAATAAAGTTCTTCCCTGTATTTTGACCCTGAAAGGACAAACTCATCCCTCTTTTAACTTTACATTTTCTTTTATTTCCACAATTACAACCTTACGTAAAACTTTTATTACAATTGTAATTCTAATAGTACACTTGTATTTCATATTACCTAAAGTTGAGAAAGATAAATATTCTATTCACACTTTTCTTATACTCTTTCAATTGCTTCTTTAATTGTGTTCTTCAGAAGTAAAAAAAAAAAAAAATTAAAAAATGGAAAAGGAAAGGAAAAATGTATGGAATAGTATAATATATTCATTTATAAAGATTTCTCTAATAATGAAATGAAGAAATAGAAATTGAAGCCTTTCCTAAGTAAAACAAGATGATTATTGAGTTAATGAAGCTTCAAGAACTAGGAGGCTTCAGGAGATGAATGTTAGTGGCAATCTAATATAGAAGCAATTTAATGTAGTAGCTATCATACAAAATGCCTTAAATCCTAGAGTAACCATTTGAGTGACTTTGGGCAAGTTAGTCATTTCCAAATTGATGGGTAAAACAGAACTCTTCTTTCCCCACTTCTAATCTCATCCTTCTTTATTCCTCCCCACGTTAATTAGGTAGGGCACAGCCACCCACCCAGTAATCAAGCAAAACATATAAAAATTATCCTTGATTTCTTTCTATCCTTCATCACACATTCAATCTTTAGGATCCCAAAATATGTATTCCTCTCTCTCCCCCCTTTCTACTATACTATTAACATTCCATACCCAAACCACCATCAGACAGTACTTGGATCTTTGCAAGAACTTCCTAACTTCCCCCCATAAAATTCATTCTAAACACAGCATTCAGAGTATTCCTTTAAATATTTAAATCAAGCCATTTACTCCTTTGCTATAACTCTCTAGTTATCCCCTATTACAAGTTATATATTCAAATCCCTAATAGAGTTACAAAGTTCCATCTTATCTCACTTTACTTATATCTTCAATTTCTTGCTATAGTATTCTCTTCCTTACATATTATGGTCCATATTTCAGTTCTGTCTATGTTCTTCCTCCCTTTTGACCCCAGATCTCTCATTAAATGTTCCCTTTGACCATTCTGAAGGGGACACTAAGTTACTTAAAATTATATCGCCTTATTTTTTTGTTTTGTTTTATTCACTTCTGTACTTTCCATACATGGCACATATAATATAATTCTTAAATAACTATGGAATGATTGAATGAACTTAAGAAAAGTGACTTTGTTATTGTAAAACGTAGATAATTCTATCTACCTCTCAGGGTTGAAACAGAAGTTAAATGTGACGAGATATATTCAGTGTTTAGCACAGTGCCTGGGGCAAAGTAAGACTTCATAAATGATAGCTATTGGTGCTATTTTTTGATAAAATAAGGACTATAATAAGGACTTGCAAAAGACCTCTAGTTGAGCAATAATATCTCTCCTCACTGTAAAAGGATTAAGATTTTCTATTTTCAGTAGATATTATTAAAACATAATACTTTTAAATAAATTGTCAAGGAATGAATAAATGAATTACAGCATTTTAAGCTAACCTGGGCCATGCTACTGCTGATGTATGTAAAAGACCTTTTATACTTTCTTTGCTTCATCATCCTGGTATTCTAAAGGCTGCCAGACTTGACTTTCCTACGTATCAGAAGGAACCTAAAAAAGATAAACTAGGAGGATCTGTGAAAAGGAAGAGGCAGATTGGGAGTAAAACAGATCTAAATTTACATTTAGTCTCTGCCACTTGCTGACAAACCTCTGACAACCACTTAATCACACCAGGCCTCAATTTCCTCATGCCACTTCTTAGACTTATTGGGAGAGATAAATAGATACTGAATGTAATTCACCTAGCACAATGGTTTCATGTCACTAATGTTCAATTAATGATGCTTTCTCTCCATGTGTGTCACAGAAATAGCCCTGCGGGCAGTATTTGGACTTCTGTCCTTGAGTTAACATGTGAGCTTAGGCTGGTGTTATTGTTGTTTATACTCTTTTATTTCTTTATTCTGTCCCTGAGGGTAACAATGTGGCCACACTGTCTACTAGGTTTTTTCTCATAGATTCATTTTATTGGTGTTATTTGCAAATATGCGGTCTTTGTAGTGACACTTAACTTGAAAACACCAAGCCAAAATTAATAATAAAATAATTTATGATGACTTATAGGGGCTAAACATTTTGTAAAAGGTCTTGTTGGTAGGTTTTCTTTTTTTAATCAAAAAAAAAAAATGCTCTTATTTCCACAAACTTGCAATGAAAACTAGAAGACAATACTGCCTAGAATCCTAAGGAATTTAAACTTGAATTATTGCTATGGTCTATTAAACTCACTCTATAAAAAGGTCAATCTGTTTTTGCTTCAGAGGCTTGTTCATGTGCAGGCATATAACTACACTATCACAATGCTGGAAGAGCAAATAGTTTTACTGAGCTGCAGCAGTGGTCTTTCCACAGAGAGAGTGCAGTTTCAGCAGCTCTAAGTGTAGCTTTCTTCTAAGTGAGGCAAATGCTCTCTGTATTGTTTTCTTCCCAGATGATTCAAACTGAAACGTAGATGACTAGGACTCAAATGCTGGAAAATAGAGGAAAGTAAACTGTGTCATTTCTTTAAGTTTTAGTCAAAATGTGTTCATCAGAAGCAGAGTTAAAATAATAGTCCAAACAATAATTTGAAAATGCACTCAGTTTTCCCAGCTACTCCTGTTCGGCATTTGATTCCATTATCTGTCTTCCTCCTTTCAATTTGAAGCATTTTTATGCTTCAGATCTTCTTGAGCATATCGTTACTCAGATATAATGCATATGACACACGAATTTATATTGAAAGTGATGTGCCCAAACAACAACACTTAGTCCCTAGAGAAGACCTAGGGAAGCAGTTGCAGTTTGTAATGTAGCATCAATCAATTTTTAATTCAGGGACCAAAGGTTTCCTTTTTTTTTTTTTTTTCCTCCAACATTATTAAGGAATAATTGATAAATATAAGTGTATTTATTTAAAGTGTACAATGTAATGATTTAACATAATACGGGTCATGAAATAATTTCTGAAGTCAAGATAATTAATGCATCCATAACCTCACACTTCTTTGGTGTGTGGTAAGAATGCTTAAGATCTACCTTCATCAAGTTTTATGTATACAATATTATATTATTAACTATAGTCACCAGGCTGTACATTAGATCCGCAGAACTTATTCTTCTTATTGGTGAAAGTTTGTACCCTTTGACCTATACATCCCCATTTCCCTCTCTCCCTAAACTTTTCTTATGAGCTATTATTGGGCAGAAAGAACATAGATATAACTGATGTATATAACTGATTCTGGGCAATTTTTAGTTAAAGATGTAAGACTTAGTGGAATGTAAATTTCAAAAAAAAAATAAATAAATAAATAAATGAAATTTATTTGGATATATTTGTCAAAAACATTAAAACTGTTCAAACTCCTTGATTTGGTAATTCCATTTCTAAGATTTTATTCTAATGAAGGATGCAGAAAAAACAGAGCTCAAAACAAAAATATTTATTCTTAAGGAATACTTTTAATTATATAACATAAAAATGTATGCATTTATATTGATCTGAATGTGAATATATAAAGTGCTAGTGGTGATTACCACTGGGAATGAGATTATGGGTGGCTTAATTTATTGAAGCAGAAATCCAGGGTGACTATAGGTCTCGTATTGTTTGCTTCCATTCTCTTCTGAATCTCAGTCTTGTGTTGCCCATTGTCAAATGTCTGGAATCAAATGTTTCACATATTTGCCCAGTTTTCTGGCTGTTTAAAGTAGGAAGACAAGTCTAGCTCCAGTTACACTAATGCACTAGAATTGGGAGTTCCTAATTTTATATATATATATATTTTTTCAAAATTGTAAGGTATGTGAAATAATTTTATAATTGAAAAATGTACTATTGATCATTCTATATCCTGACCCAAAGTGAAGATGATATTATAAGCTAATATTGAGGTAAAATATCACACATTTTATTTCTCCTATTATTGTTAGGTATAGAAATTTTGACCTTGGAGAGATACTTTTTTTTAATTTTATACAACTATGATAGATTAATAAAAAAGTTTTTTTAGCCATACATACTAGTGTGGCTAAAATAAGTATTGTCTGCTTTCTGTTCCTATCTCAATAATGCCAGTCTTCATGGCTGTAGTACTAGTTTTTATTTGTGGAATTATGAAAAATACAGGCAGGGCATCCAAGCAGAAAAAGAATGCTGTCTTCTAAACCAAATCCCCAGTGTACAGTGGAATCATCTAAAAATCATGCAGCAGGTTTCAGTACAATTCATAGCAACTGACATTTTATAGACCAGGAAGATCCAAGCTTAACTAGCATAGAAAAAGTAATACATTTTCTTCCTTTTGTGGAAAGCTGCATATAATATATCTTTGAAGACAGGGTTAAGATTATCACCATGTTCTTCTTTGGATAAATATGGGAGTTCAGTTTTTGAGGCTGTGGCATGGTTTGCAGGCAATAAATTCACATAATGATAAAAAAAAATGCTACTTGTAGAGAAAAAACATGGGCAGTGTATATTTCAGTTCTATGTTCTATAGTGTGCTGATTTACAGAGATGGTTTCTCAGTATCTTATACTTAACAAACTCATATTTCCTGTCCTAGAGTATGCCTGATTCTCCAAGGGTGAGGGCTTTTTTAGGGGAGGAAGGGAATGCAAACCACACATATTCCTTTGAAGTGTGAGGGGTATTTAATGACAGAGGGATGACGAGTGAATGCATCAGGGTTTATTTTTATCTACCTTATCCCCTCAGCACCCTATCTTCCGATTTCTGCCTTCATAAACTCAGCTCACTATTTTACTTCTGCACAATAAAGTTTGTCTCAATAAAATTAGTTCTTGCAATTAGCTTCCTCAGCAACGATGAGCCAGCAGTAATGTGGTGATTTTATACTAATAGCTGAAAGTGTGGTATCAGCTAATGCCTCTTTTCAAAATGTTAGTATGCATACGTAAATCCTTAACTAGCTCATCAGGTTAGTGGATAAATCCCTGCAAGACTTCCAAATCCCAAATTGATTTACTACTTATATAAGCATAGGTCCATTATCTTATTTTATATGATAAGTAGAATTTATTGAACGTTTACTATGTGGCAGTCATTATGCTAATATTTTACATATACTTTATCTTACTGCCATAAGAATCTTTCAAGCAGTCAAAAAAAATCAAACACATATTTAAACTGTGAGGATGGTGTGGATAGCACTGCCGATAGCATTGAACTGATAGCCACGCACAAGGGAGCAGGGGAGTGGCATCCAGCTTCTGCTCAAATCCTAATCAATTCTGAAACCATCTTGAAAATCAATATTCTTTGGTAAGTTTGCTTATATCACTTGAGTAGAAAAACAAACAAATCTCTTTCTCTTCCCTCTTCTGCCATCTTCTTTGCACCAAAAAATTAATCTTTAAAAAGTTAAATATTCTTCTACTTTTAGGAGAAAGAGAATGAATTCTCTTGGTGGTACACATAGGTTGCTCCATGTTAGAGTTTGCGTTTGACCCTTTTTGATATTATTTCCATTGACTAATTCCGTTAATCCAACAACTAATATAAAATGGGAAGTTAAATCCAATACCATTTAACAAACACAGAGCCTAACTCTATGAAATCTTGTTGCTGGGAAAGAACATAAAAATAAGTAAAATGCAGCTTATGTCCTCAGTATGTTTCCAATTTGGCAGATGGTAACAGTAGTGTACAAAATAAAGCTAACTTAAAGAAAAAAACTAAAGAAAAAATGTAAGAAAAGTTATGCATATGGGCTCAGAAATGACAAATAAAATATAGAAATCTTTCTATTGATGAAATTGGAAGCTCTTTAGAATTGTATTTGAAATGAATCTCACAGTGAACATCATTAACTAGGGGAGTCCATGAAGAAAAGTATAACAGATGAAGAAAATGGTGTGAACAAACACACAGAGATAGGAAATTGGAAGACATTTTCTGCCAGCTTAGAAACGTTCTAAGAGTTCAATATTCGAATGAATATATCAGCAGCCACACATTTTTCAGATTTATAGTGTATATTTTAACTCTATTCTGATTAGTTCACTTTGTTTTCTATTATTAATCCTTCTAATTAATTTTAACTAGTTAGTCCTAACTTGGCAGATCCATTCAACAATTGATCAGTTTGAGAATACTGTCATTGTTGAGTTTTTGTTCAGTGATCTGTATACTAGGTCCTACATTTGCCATATTTATGAAATAATGGATATGATACAAGTATAGCTCTTGAACCAGGAAAATCTCAATATACATAATCAGTATTTATCAAACTGTCAAGTCATATTTTTATGTTCTACTCTCAAATGTGGTAAACACACTCAAAACAAACCCTGAGCCACTATATAATAACATATAAATGAAGCTTGAAAAATTATTCGAAAAATATTAATCAAATGGCTGTGGTCATAAAAAAATGCACTTTAAAATATTATGTTTAGATCTACAAATACTGAGAGTATGCAGATCACTTTTAGTAACCCTCAGAACCAAAATGGCATCTACTCTTAAGATTTCGGTGCACATAAAGAAAAAATAAAGAACAAGAGCCATGTGATTTCACTCATATGTGGGATATAAAATAAAATATAACAGATGAACAAACAAATCAACATTAATAAACAAACAAAAAATAAACTCATAGCTACAGACAACAAAATTGTGGTCACTGGAGTTGAAAGGAGGGGGAAGATGAAGAGGGTAGAGGGGGTCAAATACATGGTGAGAGAAGGAGACTAGACTTTGGGTGGTCATCACACAATAGAGTAAACAGATGCCATTTTATGAACTTGTACACCTGAAATTTATGTAATGTCATTAATCAATATTACCTCAATAAATTTTAATAATTTTTTTTTCCAAAAGCAGCCCTTCATGGATAGTGAAAAATCTTCACCCATTAAGAATGCATTGATGGTTTTGATACATTATAGTTAAAAAACATATTATTATTGGGAAAAACTGGGTGAAGAGTATAAGGGACCTCTCTATAATTTTGCAACATTCTGTAAGTCTATAATTATTTCAAAATAAAAAGTTACAAAATGCAGTATAGATCCTCCAAGGATCAATGCTAAAAGAGGTTCTCAAAAAAATAAAAATCTACAATGTTTTTTCTTCCCTCACCCTTTCATCTATAAGAAATGGTAGATTCTGAAAAAAGAATCCAGTTGTAATAGGGACAGAATACTGATTTCTTCCATTCCCTGTGGCTGGATATATTA
Organism: Eidolon dupreanum; assembly: GCA_028627145.1. Taxonomy (NCBI): domain Eukaryota; kingdom Metazoa; phylum Chordata; class Mammalia; order Chiroptera; family Pteropodidae; genus Eidolon; species Eidolon dupreanum. Next base: position 99,020,860 of record CM053509.1, on the reverse strand, counting down.
TTTGAACTGCTTACTGCACATCCCAGGGGAGAGTTATTTCTTGCTGGTTTTATTCCTATGGCAGCATCTTAAGAACACTGCTTACTTTTCTCCTTCATGAGAGTGCTCTGGCTATTCGCTGAAAAGCTTACCCTCAAAGGCAAGGAAGGGCAAAGTGATTAGCAAAGGCAAGGCTTATGGCCAGACTGCAGAACTGGAATGGAAAAATAATGTAACTTCCTAAAAACACATAAACCACTTCCATGACATTAGCATTCTTCTTCTTCTCCTTTGTTGTTTGTTGTTGTTGTTGTTGGTGGTGTTGTTGTTTCAAAATCCCAGGGTCTATCATTCTCAATGAGGTTGCCAATGTACCTCCTAGAAAGTACTGGCTCATATCTGATATGTATATCTCAAAGATGCAATTATGCATGTATTGAATTCTGGTCCTTAGCCCCAGACCACACCTTTAGCCAAGAAGTACAGAGAGTCTGGAATCGCAAACGCTTTGGATCCTTTACTAAATTTGACAGTTCTGTAGCAGTGCTCTTTTAAGGTAACTTTTCCTACCTTTTTTCTCTAAGTATTTCCTGAAGTTACATCAAGCTTCAGATAGTTAAAAGCCAATTATTAATACATGTCACCATTCTAAAAAGTCTATAACCATTTTATATGATGCTTTGGTGAGAAAAATATTAAATTATACCACTCAAATTGTGTTTCCATAAATAGCACAGGATTTTCCCACACTTTTACCTCAATTTCCTTGTGACTGAGAAATACAGTCACTGCTTCAGCTGCCACCTCAGGTAGGGGAGAGGTTGAGGGGCAAATACTCTGGCTTCTCCCTTCCTTCTGCCCTCTAATTTCTTATTGGTGCCTGCCATTAGCTCATTGCACTATTGTAGTTAATAAATTGGTGCATGGATGAATGAATAATGCATGCTTATATGATAGAATATGTTAATATCCACCATTCCACAATCATTATACACTTTCTGAAGGACAGAGGAGCGCAATTCACTCCTGATGTCTGGAAAAGCCAGATAAGAAGGTAGAAAGAAAGCAGTACAATAACCTCGGAGTCACAGCCCTAAATTGCAAATGGTATACCAAATGCCTCTTAATGACATAGTTTTGAAGCATTTGAAGCCACTAGATCATGATTTCCATTGGAACAATTAAGAAATTAAAAACATCTGGTAAAAACTAAGACCTGGATATTAGCACTTCTCCAAACGAATAGTTATTACCATACTTCTATGCTTCAGTCATGCAGGTGAGTGTGTGTTGGGGGTGTGTGAGGGTGTGTGTGCACATGTGCTTATGTGTGTTTTTCTTATCATCACTTAACTATTTTATTCCTTGTCTTCTTGCTTTATGTCTCACCAACACTAGGTATACTTCTTAGTTACTGTCTTGGCAGCACTTCTCAAACTCCAAGAAAGCTTATTCAACTTCAGTTAATTATATAGAAATAAATATGATATTTTATAAATGTTATACATTATTTTATAATATATATTTATTTTATAAAATATGATATTTCATAACATTTTATATAATATTTATATATAACATTTTAAATTGTGGAAATAATTAGGCTCTCCAGAAAAATTCAGGGGAAAAATGTAGACATTATACTACACTCAGGATAGATTACTTACATTTTATATTACAGCTATAATGAAGTCAATTTAAAACTCTATTTAAATAGGCTATTAGAGTAAGGCTATTGAACAATAAATGTGGAATTAATATACAAACAATTATAATTTATTCAACTCCTACTATGTTATTTTGTCTTCTTTTGCTTTGGAGTGATCATATTTATTTCTGATGGGTTAAGCAATGAGACTAAAAATAGAGAACTATTGAGATATGGGTTCAGATTCAGTTTCACAATTCTTTTTGAGACATTTATCTAGGCAGCTACTAATATAAACTGGAGGTGTCTGGTGAAATGGAACTTTTTGATCCCAGGGATTAATCCATTCAACAAAAGTGTTAAATATCTACTACGTGCCAGGCATTCTTCTAATTGTTAAAGATGGCAAGATAGTAAGACAGGGGTCATGCACACTGAGATCATGGTTTTAGTGATCAGACATGTAGTACAATTAGAGCACAGAGTGGTAAATAAAGTTTGACATGCAGTGTTGCAGAAGACAGTAAAGAAAATGACTATGTTTAGAGAGAGGAAGAAAGTGTCACAGAAAGAATGATCTGTGAGGATGTCTTAAAGGATGAATGAGAACTAATCAAGTAGACAAGAATATAAAAAAGCAAAACATGTACAATGCACTGACTTATTTAACCACATAGCAAATTTAAGGAAGTGTTAAAATTTTACAGTGGGAGAAAATGGATTATTTTAGATGAAAGAGTGCAATATAATAAAGGGTGGAAAGGAAATGTCCTGACTCAGTCATCACATACAGGCACACACATCCTGTGTGCAGGGACACTACTGGCTTGCGCAGTCAGAGAGAGGGTTCTCGGGTTCTGGCTGCTTAGTCTCACTCTATCCAGACTTGGGAATAAATGAATGAATACCCGGAGAAAGAGGAGAAAAAAGGAGCTTCAAAAATGGCAATAAAAACTCCTTATTCAAGAGAATACTGTTTCTAGGCATGAAAAGTGAGACTAAAATACAAGTGTAGTAGGGCCCCAGATATATGTGACTTGCTGAATAAATCTCTACCAAAAACAAACAAATAAACAAACAAACAGACAAACAAATTGATAAGTTCCCACATTCTAGGAAGAATTTTTTCATAAAAAAGGCATTAATGATTTGAGATAAAAGGTGACTTTTGAGGCAACAACTTTTAAATTACACTTAAAGAATTTACATGCCTTTTCTGTAACATGTATACTTTAAAAGGAAAAGTAACCATTCAAAAAGACTGGGGTGTTAGTGACAGCTCTACTCCATTCCCTCTTCTGGCACAAACAGGTCTGAGACCTTCACATGGACCACACAGCCTGACTCCTTCCAACCATAAACTAAAAATATATTTTCCCTTTCTGGCTTATCTTAATATATCATCTAGAAATTTAATATATCTTGAGTGTAGTACCAAGAAAACAGTTATCTACAAAGTGAGGAACACACTGGGTGTTCAATGAATACTTTTTGAATAACTACATAATTGAATTTTTTTTAGCCTCAGAATTTTTATTTATTTATTTTTTGTAAAAGGCACATGCTCCAGAGAGAGGAAATACTTTAAGTTGCTATTATTCTATCATTTTAATATGATTATGTTTCCCACTCTTTTTAGAGCATGGTATGATAAGGGGAAACCAAAAGCTCTGAACAAGAAAGAGAGAGAGGCATGGTTAACCAAGAGAATAGGGGTGACTCTAAGGCTCCTTATCTTAGGAAAAGCGAATGCACAAACAATAACATAAAAATCTAACTCTACAGCTATGAAATTAATTTTGTTTGACCAAGCAAACTTTTTATATCTATTTAATGAGCATTTAAATTCATTCTAGGTTGTATGATCGATGTTATGAAAGGCTTAAAACATGTAGCATAATCCTGTCATATTTATTATAGAGAACTATAATTTTTCCCCTCATCCTCTTCTAAGAACAGAATCTTGGTTTTTACTTTTAGAACAACTCTTTCTCTACTCTTAAAGTAGTATTAATGGATTTAATCACTTCTTCTTGACTTAAGACACAAAAATGTATCCTGTGTATAAGTAAATCACTGTTTTCCATCACTTTGCCCCAGTAATACATTTTTGATATATGATATAAGACTAGCTAAGGAGAGATATTAATTTTGGGATTCTAGCTTAAACTATTAGACAAGATAAATTAAAATTTGAGGATATAATCCTAGAGGTACTGAAGGGACATCCAGAGGAAAGAGCATGCCTCAGAAGGGAGCCAGCCCCTGAAAATCAAAACAAGATAGATGCTAAGAAACAGTTTTTCGATGTTACTTTTGAGAGCCTGGATTAATCCACCAGTGAACTTTTCAGTTGTATAACTGATATATGGATTTTGCTGTTGTTATTTTATATCTGTTGGATCGCCTGTCATTTATAACCAAAAAATAATCATTCTATTAGAGATTATAATAAAATGCAAATGTGGTGATTAAAATTAGAAGAGTGAATTGGTAAAGACACATAGAATAAGGAGAATGATACTCTCATTGTGAGTTTGGAAGTAGTCCTAGAAAAACACGGCATTTGATATTTTTTAATGAAGGCTAGTATCATAATGGGTATAGGAAAAGTTAATTTAGAGGATACATTAAAATTAAAGATACTAGAGTGGAAAAATGCAGAGAGCATTCATACTGGTGTATGTAGAGGGAGAATAACATTTTAGATGTTGTATTTTGAAAGAAAGAGTAGGAGATGGGGAAATAGACACATGGAAATTGAAGCAAGAAAGAATCCCTCAAGATTTGGAACTCATATTATGAAATGCACAAATCTTAGCTAAACAGGGCTTAATTGGGGGGTTCAAAATGATATAAGTTAAAGTAAAAAATATTCTGACAAAAAATAGTTATTGTATAGGGATAAAAGTAACAAACCACAAAGAAAGGAACTAAAATATTGTCTTTAATGCAATCCTCTTCAGATGATTATTTTTCAAAGAGATTTTGAGGTTTTATAGAAATATTTTCTGACAACTTCTGTGCTCTGAAATTATATTAAATTAGAGGTATTACAGAATGTGTATCACTCATATTACCTTCTAAAGAAAACAGACCCCAAGAAAGCCACCATGCTCTCACATACTCCAATTTCCCATTGCTAAAACTGACTGTACAAAGAGTGGGCTTCTAACTCAGGGTTACCAAATACATGAATTAGAAGTTGACCTTTGCTTCTTGCCCAAAAGACTTGCACTTAGTAGAAAAATTGAAATAATTAGATCTGATTTAACATGTACTTGAAGTGGGCAATATAATAAACTTTTTCATGTTTTAGTGG